>OMMV01195246.1:0-11073 GCA_900302635.1 Chatrabus melanurus
CAAGCAGGCCGTACTAGAAGCTTTATTAGCAATAAAGACCAATTCGCCAACAATTAAAACCAGCTCCACTCACTTCAGTGACACCACACAGCCAACGTGAGCTATGTAACTTTAGAAGATGAAAGGAACCAAAGACTATTTAAGAAAATGTGGAAAGTGGGGCAATGCTACACCTGGAAGAAGGGAAAGGCTGTGATTGCAGATGCACTTTTGAGTTCCAGCCAAGAAATCAATGTTCATGCACAGTACGTAAACCGGGGTGACAAGGGACAAAAGTGAAAAAGGTTTTCTTTTGCCCTTAAACCAGTGAATTTACAAAGAAAATAAATAACCAAACTTTAGTCAGCAAACATCTCATTGTTACCCCATTTTACGGTACCAGAAACTGGAGGGTGTGATGATGTTGGCATACAATAAGTGCTCTCTATTAGTGGCAACAGTGAAACGTGATGAGGGATTCCAAAAGTGAAATAATTCAAGTGAAGTAGTCAGCAGGCTGTAGAGCCTTTACTTATCACGCTCCAACTTTATGGAACAATTTACCAGCCTTTGTTAAACATGAGCATTTAACTGATGAGTTTAAATGTAGACTTAAAACTTATTACTTTTCTGGTATTTATAATTAATGGTTTTAAATTATTTCTTCTGACATGTGCTTATTGAGGTCAGTCTGGCTACATGTCTTTGGTACTAGGTCTCATGCTTGGGAACCACTGGAATGACTTTGTGTCAAATGGGTACTTAGGGAGACCAAGACCCAAGGCAGTTCCATAGTGTGGTGAATTCCGTGATGCACGGCACCAATGCATGCTCTCAGACCTGATGCTAGTGTGTTTATGTTAAATTTGTGGTTGCAGTTTTATTTATGTTCATGCTACATTCTTGTTTGCTTGTTATGCTTGACTTGAATACCTTTATAAATTTGATTTTGAAAATGGAATGTCCAACTCTATTCACTGTATGTCTGCAAGAGTAATAAAACACCAGAAAGTCAACAGTAAAAAGATATAAATTAAACATCCATAAAAAAAATTAAACTCAATATCATTTACAAACATGTCATACAAATCAACAAATGTAGTGAAAATGGGGTGAGACCATAATCTAATTTTAGACAGTCAAAAATAAATGTTTTAAGATTAGCCTTAAAATGTTCAACAGAAGTGGAATTTCTAACATCGACTGAAAAACCGTTCCACACACTAGGAGCACAATAAGCAAAGGCTCTAAAGCCCCCCCGACTTCTTCATAACCATAGGAACACAATGCATGCACACATTCTGAGACCATAGAACATGAGAAGGCACATAAGGTTCAATAAGTTGTGTATAATAGGTGGCTGCACAACCATTTGGAGCCTTATAATTCAATAACAAAACCTTAAAATCTGTTCTTAAGTTCACAGGATGCCAGTGAAGAGAAGCCAAAACAGGAGTGAGCTGATCAATTCTCCTGGTTTTAGTCAAAAGACTAACTGCTGTATTCTGCAGCCATTCTGCATTGTGTGCACATGTATTAAAACAATTATTCATTCATTCATTTTCTATACCCAGTTACTCCAATTAAGGGTCACGGGGGGTTGCTGGAGCCTATCCCAGCGGTCATCGGGCGAGAGGCGGGGTACACCCTGGACAGGCCGCCAGTCCATCGCAGGGCCACATATAGACAGACAAAAGACAGAAATACAAACCAATAAACAAGAACGCACATCCAACGTTTCTGTATTTTGAGCAAGATCACATACTTGCAACATTTGAAGATGTAACAAACAAACTGACAAATGCAAGATGGACCAAGATTTATTTACAAACTAAAATTCAAATTAAAACAAATCGTAAACATTGGAGAGTCCCAGCTTGACTCAGACACCAACTGATACTTGTAAAGTACAACCCCAAATCAGAAAAATTTGGGACAATATGGAAAATGCAAAACCTTGCAGTGATCGTTAAATTTACTTTGACTTCTATTTCATTGCAGACAGTATGAACCCAAAATATTTCATGTTTTGTGTGATCAACTTCATTTCATTGGTTAATATACAGCCATTCCTGCATTTCAGGCCTGCAACACATTCCAAAACAAAGTTGGGACTGGGGCAGTTTATTCTAAATATAAGGATTAAATCATCACTTTTACAGCCAGTTTTCTTCAAACTTGTCAGGGGATGGATATTTGAACATTTTCAAGTCACTGAATATGTCTTCATTTACATCAATACAAAGAAATACAAACAGTATGGTACTGTGTTGTAAATCTGTGTCAAGTTGGCAGTTTTCAAAAATTGAGTGACCATGCTGGAAGGAGACGAGTGAGGAAAGCCACCAAGACACCCACGACAGCTCTGAAAGAATTATCAGCTTCTGTGGCTGTGAGTGGAGAAACTGGGAATGGTGCAACATTTGCCTATTGCTTCCCCATTCACAGCTTCATGTTGGAGTGGATTAGAGAAAGATTTTAAAACATGAAAATGGATCAAATCTAGCCTCGAATTTCCCATGCACCTTCTGGCAAACTACAGCTGAAATTTTGCATGTTCGTTTTAAGAAAATCCTCCTCTATACCACTTCATCCTGAAGCTGTATAACTGGTGATGCAACAGACAAAAGTTGCACAATTTACAGTTTCTCCAGCCACAACCACAGGACTCTATAACTCCTTCAGAGTTGTCTGGGTGTCTTGGTGGCTTCCCTCACTAGTCTCATTCAAGCATGGTCACTCAATTTTTGAGAACTGCCTACTTGACACAGATTTACCATACAGTACCAAGACATATTCCCTGACTTGGAAATGTTCATATATCCATTTCCTGACTTGTCTCAAGAAAACTGGCGGTAAAAGTGATGATTTAATCCTTATATTTAGAATACACTGCCCAAGTCCCAACTTTGTTTTGGAATGTGTTGCAGGCCTTAAAATGCAGGAATGGATGTATATTAACAAATGAAATGAAGTTGCCCACACAAAACATGAAATATCTTGGGTTCATACTGTCTGCAATCCAACAGAAGTCAAAGTAACGTTAACGATCACTGCAAGGTTTTTTATTTGCATTTTCCATGTCGTCCCAACTTTTTCTGATTTGCAGTTGTAGAAACAATGGGCCTTGGTGCCTCCATGTCAGAGTGTCCTGCATGAGACGGCACACGTTCTTCATCAGGGATGATAGCTTAGCCATTATATTCTTTTTTTCACCCACCACCTCCATTGAGTCAGGACAGAGTGGGCCTTCTGAACCAGCCTATTTAATCTTTTCCTGTCAGGAGTCACAGTGTTGCTGCTCCAGCAGACCACTCCATAGGTGGCCCATGCCACCACAGCGTCATAAAAGGTACTCAGGAATGTCCGCTGCACTCCAACAGACCTGAGTTGTTCCAGCAGATAGAGTCTGCTCTATCATTTCTTATATAATGTATTTGTGTTGGCAGTCCTGTCCATTATATTGCAACGATGAACACCCAGACACTTGTAAGAAGAGCGTTGATGTCACATACTGTGACGCAGCAACCAAAAATTCAACATTTAACAAAAAAGGTCGTAATTGTTCCGTCTTCTAGTTAATTTAACTACCTGTGGTAGCTTCAAATCCCTTAATTTGAATATTTACATCGACATACATTGAGTGCTGAAGTAACATCAGTTGTTTGTTTGCTTGCATACTTCTGGAGTGGTTAGCTTATTAGCTTGTTAGCTTAAACCTGCACTAGCCTTATTTGTTATTTGGTTAGAGTTAGTTCTTGCACTATGGTTTGTTCTGGCTGCACGATGTTGGCAGACAGGGTGGCTCTGTTAGAGAGTCGTGCCTGTAAGTTAGAGCAGCTTATTTCAGTGGTGTTAGATGCTACAGGCGCTCCAGAGGGGTTCGGTGTCGGGACTTCTAGTGCACCTGTTAGCACTAGCTTAGCTTCACTGGCAGACAACAGTTTTCGCACTGTGGTCAGGCGGAAGAACACAGAAAGCCCAACACCCGGGCAGAAGAACACACACAAAGCCCGACAACCGGATGTGGTCCCTGGTCTGCAGTCCGCCTTACCGACTGCAAACCATTTTTTTCCCCCTTGTGAGCGCTATTGATAGCTCTGCTGGCTTACGGGCATCTTCCACCCCTCTCCCCAGGCCGAAATGCCGTAAGTCAGTGATAGGTGATTCCAAACCCACAACGTTAGATTGGAGTCGCCAGCTGATGTTAAATGTTTACCTGGGGCCAGAGCATCTGACATAGCTCCTCATCTAGGGTGCTGACATTACGTAAGGTCAGACAGCCGGCTCAGGAACATAACACTAGTTTTAGCAACATTGTTATCCATGTCGGCACCAATGATGTCAGGATGCGAAAGTTTGAGGTCACAAAGCTGGACATAGTGAGGACTTGTGACCTCACCAGAAAGATGTTTCAGCATCAATTTATTCTCTGTGCTCCTCTCCAGCCTGAAAAAATGATGAGGTCTACAGTAGGCTTTCCTCCCTAAATAGGTAGCTGGCAAAGTTCTGTGGAGAAAAGGGATTTAGTTTTGTGGATAACTGGCCATCTTTTTGGGGTTGCCGTGGCTTGCTGAGGCCAGACAGCCTTCACCCTATTGGGGAAGGTGTCACCATCTTATGTGCAAACATAGATAGAGTTTTAAAGGGAGAGTGACATTAGGAAACTACAGCAGGCCACGGAGCAGGTGATTACAGAGCATGCCAGGCCTACTCTTAATGTGGGTGTGGATTCCACTAGTTTAGTGGGGAAATTAAGGCAGAACTACCACAATTGCGACAGTATAGATTTATGAAAGGGAGGGAAATGTTTCATATTGAGACTGTGTCCTGTACCCATCAGCGTACTCATAAAACATTTACAGGTTCATGTTATGAAAACCTAGTGTCCATTAACACTTTGGATACAAACAGAAGTGGTGAAATTGAACAAGCAGATCCCTCAACACATCAAAAAAAAATCTCAACTATATCTCTCTCGGCACATGCAGATTGGTTCTTGGACTTCTGTCAACCTAAAATGATGCATCTGATTCACATTAAGACAAATCTATTCCTAGTTGGGACATATCATCTGCCAAATGTCTTAGTTTAGGATTTATTAATATAAGGTTGCTGTCCTCTAAATCATTGCTGATTAATGACCTAAGTTTGGAGGATTGTTTAGATATGATCAGCTTATGTGAAATGTGGTTGAAACCAAATGCCCCTGGTCCTTATTCCAAATTCTTACATGAATTCAGTGATTTCATTTCTGATTTGGTGACTCACACTGATGACATCCTAATTGTTGGCGACTTTAATATCCATGTTAATGAGCCTGCGGATCCCCTCAACAAAGCATTTATGGACGTTGTGGAAATGTCAGGATTCCATTAATTCATCCAGGGATCGACTCATTGCAGTGGTAATACTCTGGATTTTGTCCTGGCTCATGGTATTGCCATTTTGGACATTGGCATAGCCTCTCTTTTGTCAGCAGTTTTGGATCAGTTATTCATTAAGTTTGAAGTATCATTAACTTGCTTGATGAGACTGGATGCCTGTACCTCATTGAAACATCACATTAGTTTCTCTACCATACTTGAATTTAGTGCTAGATTACCTGAGTTTCTGGAGTCTCTTGCTGAACATGGCCATTCAATGGACAGTCTCACAGCTGGCCTGAATACAGCGCTCACTGCTCTATTACATTCAATTGCTCCACTTACTGTGAGATCTCATTGTCCTAAGTTGCAAACACCTTCGTTTAACGAGTACCTATGATATCTCAAGCATATGTGTTGGAGTCTGGAGCGTAAATGACATAGCTCTAAATTAGAAGTCTTTCATATTGCCTGGCATGATGGTGTATTGGAGGACAAGCATGCCTGATTGACTGCAAAGAGGGCTTATTATTCTGACTTAATTAGCAAAAACAAGCATAATCCAAAATTATGTTTGACACTGTGGCCAAACTTATTCAAGAGCAAACGTCTGCAAGCTGGTCACCATTTACTGCCCAAGATTTCTTGGACTACATTGATGAGAAAATAGAGGATATTAGGTCAAAAATATCCCAGCAACCTTTCGTTAGACTGTGTGATCCTATAATTAATGTCTGACGGAAAATCAAAAATTATGGATTTTGACACTATCTTGCTTGGGAAGAAGCTGTTGCAAATTGTGGATAATGCCAAAATTATGACTTGTCTATTTGATCCATTACCAACTGAACTGTTTAAGGACCTGTGGTCTTTACATGAAATCACCATGCTGGAAATTATTAATCTGTCAATATCGGCCGGTTGTGTTCTTGCATGTTTTAAATCTGCAGTGATTAAATCTATTCTTAAGAACTCCGACCTATATCCGGGTTCATTGGCAAATTATAGACTGGAATCAAATCTACCTTCTGCTCAAAAATTCTTTAAAAATGTGGTTTCACATTAGCTTGTGGCTCATCTTGCTGATAATGAGCTCTATAGGGGCTATATCACGCATTCGGTAAATTTGCAACCTGATTTTCTGCGACTGTTTCACGTCTTTGTTGAAAGACGTGTTTTATTTTCATTTGCAAGTGTTTTGAGACTGTTGCGCTACGGTCATTTTGTAGCAAAATGTCCCAAATCGAGAGAAAACATGCAAATAGACTGCAGAATTGCTGTAGGCTATAAGCGCGGCATTTATGGGGTAAAATAGCAATTAAAAAAATAACTATTTTGCAACTTGCGGCAGCCGTGCTACTGTCATGCAACAGCAGTGAGCAATATATGCTGTAGAGATGTGTGGATTGCGGATATATCCGCAGACACTGCGGATAATTCACGGGTCGGGCGGGCCAAGTAATAAAAATATGATCACTGTGAGCATTGTTGCCATCAGATCATCTCTTAAAGTTTAAGAATAAAAATAAAACCTCTGAGATATACAGTATATTCATTCATTTATTCATTTTCTGCCACTTATTTGTGTCCCGTTCCCTGTGGCAGCAGACTAAGCAGTTCAGCCCAAATTTCCATACCCTGGGCCAGGCCCTCCATCTCCTCCTCGGAAATCCTAAACCAGCTGGGAGATTGGGGAGGCCCAGCATGTCCTGGGCCTCCCCTGGGGCCTCCTCTCAGTTAGATGTGTCTGGACGATCTCCCTAGGCGCTGACCAGGTGGCATCCTAACTAGATGCCTGAACCACCTCAGCTGGCTCCTTTCAATGCGAAGGAGCAGCGGCTCTACTCTGAGTTCCTCCTGGATATTTGAACTTCTCACCCTGTGCCTGAGTGTAAGCCCAGATACCCTGTGGAGAAACTTCATATCCCACAGCCTGTATCTGTGAGCTTGTCCTTTTGGTCGCTACCCAAAGCTCATAACCATAGTTGAGGATAGCAGCGTAAATCAACTGGTAAATCGAGAGCCTTGCAATCCGGCTCAGCTCTTTCCTCACTACAATACTCTGGTACAGCATATGCAGGACCTCAGATGCAGTACCAATCCATCTACTGATCTCATGCTCCATCTTACCCCCACTCGTGAACAAGACCCCGAGATGCTTGAACTCCTCTGCTTGGGGCAGTAACTCTGCTCGGGGCAGTAACTCTGCTCTGATCCTGAGGGGATAATCCACCCTTTTCCAACAGAGGACCATGGTCTCAGATTTGGAGGTGCTGATCCTCATTCCAGTCGCTTCACACTCGGCCTCAAACCTGCCCAGTGCAGAGGTCACTGTCTGATGAGGCCAACAGAACCACATCATCTGCAAACACGATGCATAATAGACATTCATTTTGCCCACACTGCATACGTTCTCTCCAACACATCCCATGATTATACATGAAAACTGACATCTTTTTTCTTTTTTTTCAGAATGACTTCTGTAATTGTATAATTGTTTCAGCAGTGAAACCATGAGCAAGTTTGCAAACCTCAATCATGTTTCCTCTTTGTCTTCTACATGCTGGTGTTGGTAATTGCAAATTTCTCTGTTTCTCCTTAAGACATGTGTTGAAATTGTAGAATCACTGTCACTGCTCTCCTTTGAACTTCCTTCAACTTTTCTCTGTATTTGTGTAACAACTCACAAATTCAATTTCAGATGTGACCAAATATTCACATAGTGGTAAAACTGTCTTGTTTAAATTTTGAAATGTTCTTCCAGAAGGCATATATTTTGCCTCTTGATTTTCTCTGAGATGTGTTTGAAATTAAATTGAACTGTCAAGTCACGTCTGGGAGCATGCACTAGTGTCAAGCTTCGCCACATCCACGACACCACAGAACTGCCTTGGGTTCTGGATGGCACCACCCAGGCAGACAACTGGTCTGTCCCCTCCTCTCGAAAGTCACCATCTTATCTGCCACAGCCAGGTGAAGCATGGGCGCCCCCCTGGCCCCCTCCAGCCACTTGGGTCCTCCACACTGAGGCACCTACATAGTGACTCATGCATAGAAAAACACGCCACATGGCTAAAATGTTGCGGCTGATGCTCCCTCACAATCCTTGATACTTCTTTTCAGAGTCTCTCTGAGTAATCGCTCGTTTGACACAAAGTACCCAAGGATCATCCAAAGCAACCGGAACGGAACACTGACTTGCCACTACTCCCTATGGTGACGGCTCTTTGCCATTTGGATGTTTTTTGAGCCATCATGTTGTAACAACCACTGGACTCTATATGTACATGGATTGCTTAGCTGCAACATTTCTGTCCTTGCATGTTTGATATGTCTTTGTTATGCTTTGTTATTTGTTATTAGTAGTATGGCCAAAGCAGATGGACACCCCACTGAGTGTAGTCTGCTTGAGGTTTCTTTCTGTAATCAAAAAATGCTTGAGTCAGTTTTTCCATACCAGTGTTGCCAATCTGCTTGCTCAGTGGGTGGGTAAGGTTTGACCTTACTCTTGTAAAGCGCCTTGGGGCCACTTATGTTGTGATTTGGCGCTGTACAAATAAATTGAATTGAATTGCTTTTGCAGACAGTTGGATTCAGACAAGTCAGGGGTTGGATATAAGGAAACTTTCAAAACAAAACTTCTAAGTAATTTGAAATGCAGTTAAATCAATCAATAAGACCTGCAAAAAGCATGGCAGTTTTTTTTATTATGATTTATTTTAAATCACAGTAAATAACATTGTTAGAATTTCTTGTTTTCTTCTTCCTTAAGCAATCACAAACAAAAGTTTCCAAACTGAATTAGTCGTGTTTGATCTTTTTCTTTCTGTTCCTCAGTCTCCTGTGCCATGTCCGCTTTCATCTCTTGCCATTGTACGTCAATGATTCTTGAAGTTTTGTCGTACAGTTTGGGAGTGTGAAGTTTCGACAATCTGACCCTCCTGATTTAGCATGCAGGGCCTGAGGAACAATGTCTTTCGGTTATCCTGGTTTTGTAGGAGGGGGAATGACATTGATTGGCCGAGGGGAATGGGGATTGACATTGATTGGTCCCGGCTTGTTTGTGCGGGCAGGAAGTGATTTGCATAATGCAGACATTCTCAGTCTGCTGAGGCCCTGTACGTGGAAAACCAGGCCAGAATATCAAAATCTGGACTGAACAGCAGAAACCATGCAGAAGGACTGTTTTCAGTATTGTCTACTTTTATGTCCATGCTTAACATCACATTTTCAGACACAATTTCACAACTTAATAAATAAAATAAAAAACTTAATGGAGTGACACATAAGGTTAAAGATGACAGGCTTGTCACAATCTAAGCTGAAGCAAAGACTCGGGTTAAAAATAATCGACAAGCAAAAAATACTGGTCTGAGTGACAAAAAAGAGGCTGAAAGAGAGAAAGGAAGAAGAAGGCAATGAGACAGAAAAAGAAAATCAAGAGAAGACTGAATAGAAGAAGGGAAGCAAATCAGGCAGAGGAAAATGAGAGCAGACATGGGCGAGAACAGAGAGAGAGGACTGTGTCTCCTGGTTGTCTTTGTTTACTGTGACAGGGACAGGTGGAGGCTGACAGCAGGACCTTTACAGCGAGCCAGTTAAATAAAGAGGGGATGGAGGGATGGAAATGAGCAGAAAGAAGAAAAAAGAAGAAGGGAGACTCCGAGACTAAATGCCAGTCCCCACATGGCTGCCAAACCTTCTGCTGCCTTGCTGCTCAGAGTTGAAGCACCATGTGGTAGATCAGCAGCATACCTCTCACTGCTATGACTACCTCTTTGTGTGTTCTCTCACTTTGGGGTAATTTGTGTGTGCTATTTTTAAAGGGAATATGGGCGAGAGAAACGTGTACATATCAAAGTAAAATAAAACATGGAAGTATGAAATGTATGGACTCAAGATCACAGAGAAAAAGAATGTTTGATTGAACACCAAATTCAATTCATGTGCCAAGGTAGGTTCCTGAGATGATACTTTATGTAGTTTGATGTGGTTGAAGGAAAAGGGGGGAATACTTTATTTGGGAGCAGGATGCAAAAGCTTGATTTCAGCACAGACTTCAGTGTATTTCAGTGTAATTGTAACAGTCCTTGGATTCTTGGGTTTACTTGTTTTTACTCAAGGAGTAGAAGTATTGCCTTAAGTATTTCAAATGGGAATTTTGTGTTGAACCTGAATTTCATGAAATTACAGTTGCGGTCAGAGGTTTACATACACTCATCATGGGCATAAATGCCATGGTAATTTTAGGCTTTTAATGATTTCTTTGACCTGTTCTTTTGCCAGGGTGGAATGATTGTACAGCATACATCATAAATTACTTCAAAAAACAAGAATTGGGTGCATAAGTTTGAATTTATTTGGGATCTTCTCTAATCCACACAGGGTCAAAATTATACATACAGGCTCAAATCTATGCATACATTCACTTAAATCTTTTAAAAAGTGGTGCTGAAGGTTCTGCAATGTCTTTTAAAGTGACAGGGCCAAAGCTGATTAACTCCTCATTAGTGATCCTGATTGACTACACCTGGTAGTTTCTCTTTGCCCGCATAAAAATGATGTGTTTGATAACACTCATTGGACTGACCAATGGGAACGTCCAAGGAACTCAGTGAAGATCTAAGAAGGCGAATTGTAGATTTACACAAGTTGGGAAGAACTCTTGGAGCCATTTCTAAACAACTGCAGATTCCAAGATCGTCCGTTCAAACAATTGTACGTAAGT
>OMMV01195251.1:0-13098 GCA_900302635.1 Chatrabus melanurus
TAGGCAGCAAACACTCTGATTTGCTTTTTATTATTACCAAATTGCATTTACAGTACATGTTAGATGTTGATCTGGCATTGTCTTGACACTAAGCTACGGTATCCACAGTTTTATTTTAAGTTTGTTATTGGCAAAAAGAGATAGCGCACACACACATACATTTGAAAAATATGTAAAAATGTAGTTGATTTTTCAATGGGGTTCATTGAGTGCTAAATTAAATGTTAAATGTTTGGTTTAGCAGGCATATCTTTGCAAAAATGTGATTGATTTTGATGATTTAAAAGATAGTAGGTTATGTTGTCCTGATTTTGTATCTCAGAATGATCTCACAGTAAAAAGAGGTACTGAAGTTTGACCTTGTTATGGCTGTTATTTGTTGTTGTTGTTGTTTTGAGTACTGCTGGAAGCTTAACAGTTGAGAACATCTATTCAAAATTTAGAAAAGTAATCAAAATGTAATCAAATGTAATTAGTTACATTACTTTGATAAAGTAATTGAAATAGTTACACTACTATTACATTTTCAATAGGGTAACTTGTAATTGTAACCAATTACGTTTGCAAAGTAATCTTCCCAACACTGGTCAAATGGTACCCAGATGACCTACAACCTCCGTAGTGTGCAAACGGACTACACTACGCTATCCCGTGATGCAGCTGGAGCCTGGTAACCGAAAAAGAAGAACTAACCGGGAAAATTCAAAGAAGACGGAGGACATGCATGAAAACGGTAGCAGCGTCTAAGGGCCCATGGCATTGTACAAACATACATTTGGAACTGTTTAAAAAAAAAAGAAAAAAGTCTGCCGTTGAAAAATAGAAATTTTCGTGGCATATGTGGGTATGCACATGCGTTATCTGTAAACGCCCAGGTCAAACGACGGATACGGTGGCGGCAGCGAAGTACGTCCGAATTGTGTCCCTACTACTTGCTTCCTTCTAGTACGTGCTATAGCAACGGTTGGGTCGTAGGTAACCGACGTAGGTAACCGACATAAGTACTGAGTATTCAGATGCAGGGTCCATTTCGCAGTCCATTAGCATGTTAGGACGCTAAGTAAGTCTTCTAACAACATATATGTTTTCAGTCCATTAGCACGTTAGGAAGCCAGCTAACGTAGCCTTCCCACATTGTGGTCCTAATGGGTTTTACTGGTGAGTCCTAATGCTGTTTGTATTGGGTCAGACTTCTTGTAATGAACCGCTTATCACTGCAACCCAAGACGGCACTCTCTGGACTGGTGCTATCATATAGCTGCAGTCGTCACACCTCAAATTGGGTTCCCAGGCCGCACTCTCTCTATCCTCTTACCGCATTATTCAATTGTTGGGGAAGAATGGGAGGTAATGAGATGTGAGCCATCACCTCGTAAGTGCTGCCGGCCGCACCTTTCACCTGATTGTGCCTGCGCTTTTGAGTTCCTCCATTCCCCCCGCAGTAGTTGTTTCTTTGGTTTCCTGCCTTAACTTCTCTTTCAAAGTGCCTTTCTCTTTTGTCTAATGTTGCCACTGATTGGTATTTTGTCTCTGCCTTCTTTCTCCCCGCTCCCTCTAGTGCTTCATGGAGACAGAAGAGTGAGAAAGCTTTGGCTGGCAGGAGCACAGAGTTAACTCTTTCCATTCATTTGCCTTATTTGGATTTTTTTTAATTTTTTTTATCGTCCCCAAGCTTTTGCATCATTGGCACATCCATCAGCACCGACATCTCGTTCTCCGTCGCTGACCTTTTATTCATCTTTATCCAAGTCTATGTCACTTCCAGTTTTTACCGTCCATGGTCCTGTTTGCCTTTCTCGCTTTTGCACCATGGACAATGGAGATGGGCTGAAGGAGGAAAACTCGGACACCAGCTCTTTTTCCTCCTCGGATTCTTCTTGGACATCATTTGACGTTAGCACTGACCTCACCTCAGTCAGTTCTGACCACAACGTGACGCCGATCACCTTCATTCCTTTTGAGGACCACCATCCGAACAACTCTTCAGTTAAAGCTTCCTCCGAAAGGCGCGCTTTCTCGTTTGGATGGAAAGAAACATGTTTTCTCGACAATGCTGAGTAAGTACATCCCTGCAAGAAGGAACTCTGCCATGCCCAGACATCTGGTGATGTTTTAATTCCAAGTGGCAAAATTGACATATGGATGTGAAATCTCTTGATGCACTGTAATTGTTTGCAGATGACATACTACAGTAAGTTGCTGATTGTTTTTTTCTCCTTCTCTCTCCTCTATATATTTCTGTATTATGAGTTACAGTTGGCTCATGCCCAGGCACAGCGTCAGGATTTCAGTTTTGGATGGGCCAAAAGAATCGTGGCTGGGCCTTTTAAATACATAAATGAATAGCCCGCTGTTTAATTTAATAAAACACAACTGACTGATATAGTACTATTACTATGCGTGATTTATAGAAAATTTGGTTGCTTATGCTTGTTAATTTTTACTTTTCATTTTTATTACCCGCAGTAGCTGTCCGCGCCACTGTGATCCCGATGCACAAGCAGAAAGGTCTACAGTCCGGTCTACACTGTGAGATTTTCAGCAATCTTACAAGTTCACTGCAAGCCACACTGTGCGACATGGATTTATTTAAGACCCCAAATTTGATGTGTACAGACTGTGCAATGTAACAGAGTCGCGGAAACACTCAGAATGAAACGTCATCCCGACAATAGAATTAGAAGCTGTATTTGTCAGCATGTCACACAAAATCTGTCACAATAGAGATGACAAAACTCATTTATGATAGCAGATTGGACAAACTATATGTTTCTGGTGAGGGTGACTGTTTTTATCAGCTGTGTAGAAATAAATTACACGCATGCTTCTTTTTTTTAATGAAACGAGTTAGAGCGCTTTTCCTCCACTTCACCTGCGCTTTTCTGCCAGGGAGAAAACAAACAAACCAAAACAAAAAAAAAACTATGTACACAGGATGTTGCATCATTTCATGCTGGATTTTCAGAACACCCACAGAGACCGGCTTTATGAGTGACCCGCGGATAAACGTCTGTGGGTCCGGATCGGAACTCATTTGGGCGAGCCGCGCGTTTAAATCCCCAAAATGTTTCAAATCAACTTTATCACCACACGGTGCTGCCCGCTGGACGGATCTCACTCCGTCTGGTCGGAGACACTTTTCACGAGCACAAAGGGCGGTTTGACGAGAAGATCTCAGTTTTACACAGGCAGTTATAATAATTATAATTATTTCAGCACATTATTTCTCTTTACACACGACTACCTGAGAGCTGGCGCTGTCTTTGAAGAAGAAAAAAAAAATCCAACCTGTATTGGAAATTTGTGGATATGACTCTAAAAACAGATATGGGCATTTTGTAACTCAGAAATTAACGTAAAGGTTGCACAGCATGATGTGTCCAGTGGTGCAATAATACATGTTCTGTCCTGATAACTAAAACTGCGCCTTTCTTGAAAAAAAAAAAAAATCACTGTGCATATCCACAGTAAGCTCGTCACATGTAACATTGTGATTGGTACAAACTTCACAAATGGACATAAGCAGCCTTTTTAAAAAATCATTTTAAGCTGTTTTAGCAGGGAGTTTTGTGATTATTTGTCGACTTTAATTCGTTCTTGATAAAAAATAATTTTTTATATTTTAATTTTTAAGAAAAGTTCAGGGTGGGCCTGTTGAAAAGTGTTGGACACCCATAACGCCGTGCCAGCTCATGCCATGAAGAATATGTAGAATTTTTAATATTGCAACTCAGTGTTGCTGCTTTTTCCCCTCTAATTTTTAATTGGTAACAAAGAAAAGGATAAACAGTGAATATAACAATGACAATAGCGGTACAATGAAGTGTCCACAACAGAAACAGTGGTTTAAAAACATCAGACAATACTTACTGTATGTAGGATTTGTCAAGAGTTAAATAGTGTACTGTATAAACTGTGTGTGGGTAGGGGCTATAAATCGATGTACTCTATACATATAATGAGATGTGCGATAATGTGAGTAAATGTGAGGCAATGCCCCTGAGCACTGCTGCACCAGAAGCTAGAGAGAGAGCATCCCACAGCCGCCAGCACCAGGCATGCACCAATACGATCAAAACTACCAGGCATCCTGAGGGTGACCCACACTGCCCAAAAAGAGCACCCAGCCCTCACCCCTACAACACCACCACAACACATCAAGAGACAATGCTCACAAAGTGAATCTGCCCACGGGCACCCAGGGGCCATACCGAGAGATGCACGGACATAAGCCCTGGTACTCCCAACCCCGGACACCCTCCACCACCTAGCCGTGAGTAAGTGCAGAGCCCCCCACCCTGCAGCAGTAACCAGGTCCCCTGAGTCCTCCCGAAACACCCCACATGCCCATAAGGGTGGTGTTGAATGTAATTGTGTTGGGTGTTTTTGGCTATGGGATAACTGGAATACAGGTACACGTGGCAGGAACGGGGGCGACCAGACTACAGCTAGCCGGCAGCCCCCAGATCCCCCCATGCCCACAATTCAAGGGTTTTCTCATGGTGAAGTCAGTGTGTGAGTGCAAATGTTCAGATGTACACAGGGTTTTGTGCCAGCAGTGTAGCAGTTAAAATTGTGATTCAGGTGGGGGGTGGCACAGGTATACCAATAGAAGTAGTTGGTACGTTGCTGATTCTTTTTTTTTCTTTTTTTTTTTGCAATTTGACAAAATTAGTAAATTTGAAAGAGCCAGTTTAATTCCAGCAGCGATTAATACGTAAAATCATGCTTCCGCACTTCTGTCGCTAATGTGTCACTTTATATACAGTTTGTGCTATTAGGAGCAGAATTTAACTCATGACAACAATGTTGTCTCCTTGTGATGGAGACCACTGATCAGTCAGTACTAAATACCAGCTTGATCATGTAGTTGCTGCAAAAAAAAAAAAGAAAAAAAAGAAAAAAAGTGTCCGTACGGTGTTGTGCAAAAATTTGTAGGCAACCTAGAATTAAGACAAGAATGTAAAAGTAAGTCCTTCGGGCTTCTCTCAATTTCAACTCTGGGTCGCCACAGCATATCCAATATGGATCTGCATGTTGATTTGGTACAATTTTACACCAGATACCCTTTCTGATGCAACTCCACAGTACATGGAGAATGGACAGGGGTGGCCTTGAACCGGGAACCTTCTGCTTTGAAAGCAATCACACTTAACCGCTTGGCCACCACGCTGCCAGTTATGATAAGAGTGTAATGCTCGATTTTTAATTTTACACCACTTGGTCAACAGAAAATCACATTTTAAATGTCCAAACATTCCTTTTCCAATACAGATTAAATGCAGTGTTCAATTTAGGGTTTGGAAATTTGGAGTTCCTGGGACTCCACGGGGGGGTAACCTGGGGTCCCCTTGTCATTTGATGGAGTCCCCATTCAGTCAATGAATTTTGATGTTCAAATGTGATGCACAATTGAATGCAACCCATTTACCTTAACTGCATGGTATGCCTAGCTTATTATTATTTGTTTTTCCACTTCTAATTTTTATAATAAACTGCTGCAATGTCTTGGTATTTTATGTACACGTGTGCTTTGTAATCTTCTGCAGTATGCTGTTTGGTTCTGTAAAATAACCTCACAATTAACAATGCGGAGTGTTGGTGTTGTATGTGCCTTAAGATTTTACATAATACTTTACTTCTTTTAGATTTGCTAAAAAAAATATTAAGTATTCAGCCCCCTGCAGTTTACAGGCCATATTGGATGCACACTTAACTGGAAAACCACAGAAACATACGGAGACCTGGGTGTTTCGGGTAGAAATACCTGACTTGCTGTGCAAGTAGATTTCTTAATACGTAGATGAATAGTACTAGTAGTGTATCACTGAGTGGCAGTGGTTAATTAATCTATTCTGTAATACCAGTTTCTAAACTTGACCTAAAATGAAAACAAAACAGAAATGAATTATTCATAATGGCTTCTGGAAGTTGTTCCAGTGAGACATTTTATTGAAATCTATTTTCTTTTATCTCTTCCTCATACACAGTTTGTCACACAGACAGACAGCATTCCTCTATCAGTTTGTGATAAGCTATTATCATGCATATTTCATGGAACTTGCATTGATTCTTTTCGTACTTGATGTAGAAGATGTGGACGCAACAGCCTCTGACATGAAGGGTCTTGTGGATCTGTTCTTTTTATTTATTTTTTTTTTTCCACTAAAAAACAGAAGTGCCCAAATTCTTTCCTTTGGCTATAAATTAATCTGGATGGGAGGGGGGAGGGCCAAAATATTTTTCTTGTGTGAATTACATACAATTTCAATTAAATGCATTATATTTTATAGAAAATTAACTTTCTAAATCTAAAATGAAGTTTCAACATAATAAAATTTCTTATTTTTAATTTACAGTAATTTATTAATTGCAGAGAGCTTGTCAGTTGACAAGGCGGGCCAAAACAAAGAAAAGGCGAGCCACATGTGGCCTACGGGCCGCACATTGTGCAGCCCTGCACACGCACTCACGCAGCCACAGAAAGACAGAACGAAGAAGCTTTTGCTGTGGCGCGTACATAGGTGGTAGCACAGGTAAGTGACTGCCTGCTGAGCATTGCTGCTTGCTGCAGCTCCGAAGATGCCATCGAGGGTAGCTGCGGGATCATCAGCCGGGAGCCACCCTTCATTGATGTTTCACTCCGTTAATCCTGGAACATCTCACGGTGGTGGAGCAATGGCAGGGACTTCTCCCTGCCGCCCCCTGCAGCTGACCCTAGTACCCTTGCTTTCCCCATGCCTGGTCCTTCCTTCTTAGCCAAAGCCAGTAGCTTCTCTGCTCTGCCACCTCGGCCAGATCTTTTAAGGCCTTTCTGAGTTGAGAACTGGTGACTCCCATACTCTTTAGGAATTGCTGGGTGGATTTTCCCACCAATTCCCTGCAGCTGACTTCCACAGGGTAGCTGACAGCTGACAGTTGACAGTTCTCTGCACTCGGCTGTCAGGTCGAGGTACTGGTCTTTCTTCCTCTCAAAGCCTGCCTCCATCCCTCCCTTCCATGGGACAGTAAGCTCTGCCATGATCACTGCCTGGGCCGTGGTTGACCAGAGAATGATGTCCGGTCCCAGGTTGGTTGTGGTGATCTTGATTGGGAACCTGAGCTGCTGATTGAGGTCCACTCTCAGGTTCTACTCACAGCCACCTGTCAGGGCTGATCTCTCCGGCTGAGTGATGTTCTGAACCCCTCCTTCTTCACTGACGAAGTGGATCAGCCACCTTGGTGTTGATGATGGGCGCTCTCTGGCTGTTTCCAGCCCGCGTGCGTCCAGGATCTCCGCAGGACACGGTCATGGCGCCACTTGTATCGACCCTGGGCCAGTGCTGTTTTACAGCTTGACAAGATGTGCTGCAGGCTTGGATTTGGGGCATTGCAGAGCTGACAGCTCTCCTCTGAGCTATACCATAACCAAAGGTTGCTGGGACTTGGCAAGGTGTCGTAGGTGGACCTTATGAGGAAGCTCAGCCTGGCTTGGGGAATCTTCCACATGACGGCCCAACTTACGGTCCTGTTGATCACTCCTTCCCAGGTCGTCCAGCCTCCCAGCTGCCAGTGGCTGAGGGCTCTAATCTTGTATTGCTCCTCCTCTGTCTTGACAACCTCTGCGATCACTAGCTCCTTCCTCTCTTTCCTTGTGGCTTTGGACCACATCTTCGAAGAAGTCCCCCACCCTATGCCAGTTCTCCGTGACTGCGTCCTGCCAACAATCTCGTGATGTTTCAGCCTGCAGATGGCCTGGTCGACTGCTTGCTCCGCCCTCCACTTGCAACCTGTTCGGACTGGGGCCTTGGTGTTCTGCACAGATGGGTCTGACGAGTCCCTCAACTCTAGAACGAGCCTCACCTTCTCCTGTCTGTAGCCCAAGTGAATTGACCTCAGTGGCAGCTGAAGTGCATTCCTCCAAACCAGGCCAATGCTGGAGAGGCTCCAGGGTAGGCCCAGCCGTTTCCTAATGTAGCTGTTGGCTTTTGAGTCCATCGTCAGCACTGTGGAGGTGGTGATCTCGCACATCTTCAGAGGCCACATCAGCCGCCTGTATAAGGTGAATTGGTACCACCAGACCTTGAATTTACCCGGGAGATGGCTTTTGTCGATCCTAGCCAGGCCTTCGGAGAGTTGTACCATTACTGTATTAGCCATGTGTTTGTCTGGCAGGTCGGCTGTGTACAGCTTCCCCAGGCTCCGGTCGGGTTGTTCTGCCAGTAATGGTATCTTCTCACCATTCACTGTGAAGGAGATGTGGTCATTTGTGGCACCTTTCTGTATGGAGAGACTGCGGGAGAGTTTATTTGTTTGTACAGCTTAACAGCTGTGAAACAATCACAAAATAATGTTTCATTTTGTCTGATTCATAGTTTTGTTTAAGTTGAAGGTGGTCACATTCTCTTTTCTGTGGGGCATGATCTCTGTCTCTCACTTTTCCCTGAAACATTCTCTCTGTTGCAGCAGGCAGCGAATTGTAAAAGCTCCGTGCGCTGCTCTTGCAGTGACGGCAAAGTCTGCTCGGAACAGAATCCATACCGGTGGACTTTACATGCCGTTCATACTGCCCACCTCCATTTAACAGTACTTTATTGATAACCCGCACACATGTCCAGAAAGATTCCGAGTCCACAGGACACTACAAGTATGTAAAATCCACATCCTTTTGATATTTGTTGTGTTTTTCTGTAGAGGGGTGCTGTTAAATTGAACCCTGAAATGTAAGAATTTTTGTCAATTTTATTGAAGAAATTATTTAATCCAGTTAGAAATCTCATTTTCAACTTCAAAACTTTTATTTATTTATTTATTCATGTAGTTGTGCTGCCCAATACAAGACAAGTTATTTTAAATCCTGATTAAATTCTTAAAAATTACAGGAGGCTCCCAAAAATATATTGAAAAGTTTTAATGGTTAAAAGTGGTCACGGAGTTATCTTATTTATATTTACTGATACAACATTAAATATTTAGCAGCTTGTCATTATTTTTAATAGTTTCGGCCACATTTAATAGTCTGTTCCAGAATGCATTGGCAAAAATGTATCAAAGTCACATCTTTGGGCTCGAAAGGCTATGTTCACATTACAGGCTGAAGTGACCTGAATTGGGTATTTTGATCTATCACCATGTATCAGCTCTGAGAGGTTACCCAAATCAAATATATATTTGACATATTGACACTACTTAGAAAATATCAGATCTGACCGTACACATTGCCAGAAATCAACTATACGTTAGATTTATGACCATATAAACAATTCCCAGTAGATCTGATTTTTTCAAATTATTGAAAAAAAAAATCAGATTTGAATCAATTTAAAATTCCACAAAATAGATGAAGTCTGTGTCACATGTTGGCAAAAAATATGATTCAGGTCACTTCAGTCAGGAATGTGAACATGGTGCAGGAAAATGGATTATTAAATGAAAGCTGTTTGGTTCCCTGACATCTCTGCAATATAATGACCCCACTGACACCAGATTTGATCAAAGTGTTTATTTATTTGGTGTCAATGTGTTCGATTGTGTTCAGCGGGCGAACACAAAGTTTACATTTGATGAGCTGGCAAAAAACGAAATAGTGTCTTTGCTCTTGCTATTTGACACAATTAACATCCGACAGCATTCATTTTGGCAGCATTTCCATTTAGCAGTGAGGAAAAACAACTAATCTCTGAAGAAAAGCGGGAGCGAAGAGGTGAACAGAAGACCAGCAACAGTACATGGATGCAATTGCACAGAGACTTTGGGCACAGAGCGGCCGTGATTATCCGTTTCATCTGGTTTTAATCTTCAGCGCTTCTGTAATGGGAGTGTGATTCCCAGTTGGAGGACTGTGCGAAAGGATAAAATAAGCCTCACATTAGTGCAGCGAGAGACCATAAATCATCTCTCCTTGAATTCCTTAGAGAACCTTACAAGTGGGGAAACAGAGTGTGCTGCTCAACGAGCTTTACTTTTACGTCCTCCATCGCACCCGCGTGTTCTAATGGACTTAAGCTTCCACAGACAGACAAAAAGGCTTTGCAGACACTCTCAGACTCGCGCCTGCATCTGGGAATCACCTCGACTTCCGCGTGAAGTGTTCAGTGTGTTTGCACAAGCCTGATTAATCTTTGGCTGAGGAATATACGCACGAGGGATGTGCGTCTGTTTTCTGAAACAACACGATACGTGTCTAGATCCATGGGCTACGATACGGTTCACGGACGACACTTTTAATGATGGCGCGGTTCAGTTCGATGCGATATGATGCAATCTGTACGATTCTTTGTTGAATGGAGGCGTTCATTTTCCACGATAAATTAGAACAAGCTAAAAGTGGCATTGCTTACCTTCAAATCCATATTTCATGAAAAAACCAGGGACCTTCTTTAGGTTTCTTCTACGGTGCTGCAGCACATGGGCACTGGCTCTGCTCGCCTTTTGTTCACCACTAGAGGCAGCGCCGCATACAGTAGCACACAGATGGTGCAGAAGGTATGTTAGAGTTTCGACTCTCATAAAAAGTTCAAAGGTCAGTGTGAGGCTCTCACAAGACTGGTCAGAGGAACATTTAACTTTGCGAGGTAAAAACAAAATCAACACACCTGATAGTGGTAGGCGGTATCACGGATAGCTGCAGATGGGGATACAACAGGCAAATGTTGCATTCCCAGTTTCTCCACTCACGTCCACAGAAGGCTATAATTCTTTCAGAGCTGTCCTGGGTGTCTTGGTGGCTTCCCTCACTAGTCTCCTTCCAGCATGGCCACTCAATTTTTGAGAACTGCCTACTTGACACAGGTTTGCCATAGAGTACCATCCTGTTTGTGTTTCTTAATGATTGATGTAAATGAAGTCCCAAGACATATTCAGTTACTTGGAAATGTTCACGTATCCATCCCCTGAGTTGTTTTAAGAAAACTGGCTGTAAAAGTGATGATTTAATTCTTATATTTAGAATAAATTGCCCCCATCCCAACCTTTTTTGGAATGTGTTGCAGGCCTTATATGCAGAAATGGATGTATATAAACAAATGAAATGAAGTTGGCCACACAAAACATGAAATATCCTGGGTTCATACTGTCTGCAATGAAGTAAAAGTCATAAATAAGTCAAGTCAGTAGTGTTTTTTTTTATTAGCATTTTCCATATTGTCCCAACTTTTTCTGATTTGGTTTGAATAATGATAAGACTGTAAAATGATAACTGCAGTGGACATGCAAAGGCCGTGACAGTGAACAACTTAAAAGGACACAAATTTGTCACTTTTCATTGATTTCGGCTTTTGGAATTTGATTCTCCTACATCGATTCTCTCAAATGTCTTCTTCAGTTTTATTTTTTTGCTTTCAGCTGTTCTATGTTGCTCAGGGTTGCCACAGCAGCTCTGGTACAGTTCCTCATTGGGATTTATCAAAAGGTCTGCAGTTTTATATTGTCCTTGAATTTGACTTTGCTGGCTGACTTTTATGCTGTGCTAGGCCATTTAGTAGTAGGACTACTGCGACTTACCTGTTTGAATTGTCACCCAGTTTTTGCCACCTCTTTTTTCTTGTTTTTGCAGCTTTGTGGTACCGTATATTCTGGACTATGTCACTTTTTAAAAATTGATTGGCTAGTCCTGCGAGTTATATTTCAAAGCGACTTATATATGAAAAAATACCACATTATCATCTACGGCCACAGGATGGTACCATCTACACACGTGACAAGCTGCTCCTGTATACTGATGTGAATGAGGTGCTGTGTTCACACTCCCAAGCAGAAGGTGGCGGTAAGCACCATTAAACTGGATGCCAACTATTGCAAAATAAGAAGAACAAGAAGATCTGAATGAGAAGGATGTGCTGGGTCTTTGCGAATGAGTGAAATTAATCAATCATGCTCTCAAACTGAAAAAAACACTGGAATAAAGAGGAAAAAAAAACTCAGCACTCCACTTGTTTGCACTTTGTGGGAGGAGGAGGACAGCTAGGCTAAGGTAAGGCTAACTATAATGTTTTAAAAATGTATAGGAGTTTTAAAACCTTTAATTATATTTAGTGAGATAAACACGCACAGGTTTTGTTCTGAACAGATGGTTTTGTCTGTTCAGTGGCAACAAGAAGCAGTTTGCTTTTGAGTTCTTTGTGCCTCGTACAATAACATTAATTAGCCCATGAGCATTTGCTCGCTAACGTGGTGTTAATGCGGTGATTAAATTCATTTTGCTTCTTGTTGCATGAAGCAATAGCACCACATTTCAAACATAAGTGTGACTTATAGACCGGTACGACTTATTTATGTTTTTTCCTCTTCATGACACATTTTTGGACAGATGCGACTAATACTCCTGTGTGACATATAGTCCAGAAAATACAGTGTTTCCTTTACTGCAAATCATCTCACTAAATTCCTCACAGCCCACAGCCCCAGGTACCGTAGCTCAGTGAGATGTGTTGGGCTCCCAATATGTAGACCTGGGTTCCATTCCCGGTCATGCTAACTGTCTGTGTTCTTGGACAAGACAATTCAACTGCCTTGTCCTCAATCCACCCAGCTGTAAATGGGTACTGGCCTTGGCTGAGGAAGTAACCTGCATCAGACTGGCATCTCATCCAGGAGGGCTGCAGACTCTCATCCGCTTCATGCTATGGAATCCATCTGAGGATAAGCACCAGCACCAATAGGCCTCCAACAAAAGCTCTTGTTCTGCTGGGGTGAATATTTGTTCCATCTCCTTTCATTTTCCTCAGTTGCAGAGCTGCTGGTCATGGTTCCCAGTTCATATATACAGTGGGGACAGAAAGTATTCACACCCTCGGGCTTTTACACATTTTAATTTCTTTATGCCATTAAGAACACAACAAATAATTCAGGCTTCTCTATATTAACATTTCTAAAATTATCCTCTTTAAGCTCAAACTGAAAACAAATCTCTACAACTTGATATAAATTACATAAAAATATCAAAGCCAAAATGATGGGTTGCATAAGTATTGCCACCCATTAGTATAACAAGTAAATAATCAGTTTTACACCCATTTTTCTTTACACAAGTCAGGGGATGAATATATGAACATTTCCAAGTTACTGAATATGTCTTGGACTTCATTCACATCAATTATGAAGAAATACAAACACTATGGT
>OMMV01195264.1:0-10683 GCA_900302635.1 Chatrabus melanurus
AATAGTTTTGACTGTGTTGAATGCTTGGTCTCCAAAGTAAAGGTCAAACAAGGTCAACGTCCATTGGATACTATGACACATGTGACCCCGTAACATAACTAAGCATAACAGATGGTGCAACCATATTAGCTCAACAAGTAATTTGCATCACTTTTCACCAAAATTGGAGCAACTTTAACTTTTGACCCCTGTACAAAGTGAAATTGACCTTTGTCACCATTTTTGCTGTTTTTACCCCATAACTCCATAACATTCAGTCATAGATAGTCCAAACTATACCTTTTTTGAATCCTTATGATCAGACAAATAATATGGTGAGCTTTTCAATATGATTGGAGGATTTTTAAATTTTGACCCCGTGTTTGAATAAACATGCTGGTAACTGCTATTGAGTCCCTGTTTATTCACTGTTAACATTTAATTTCATATTGTATGCATCCCAAGCTTCCCAAAAATACCCATTTTGTTTAGATGTTGGGGGGGGGGGTGCACCAGGGGCCCCGGTGGCCCATGGCCTAATGTTCCATTTATCCCTTAACTAATCAGAGCAGATCAGCTGTTGATTAGCTGAACACTCCTGACTGAACTGATCTTCTCTGGGATCAATGGAAAATAAATGGAAAATCTCCAGTACTTTGGGTCCCGAGGACCAGGATTGAGAAACACTGGTCTGCGATTCCCAGTGGATGGGACACCAGGCCATCCCAGGTTCCTTCCCCAAGCAAGTAGGGTACGCATTTACAGCTGGGAGGACTGAGACGATGCAGATGAAGTGTCTTGTCCAAGATTACGGACAGTATGAAGTGGACACACCTGGAATTGAACCCGTCTATAGGTTGGTAGTACAACTCCCATGCCACAGAGCCACCTGCTCTATATTGTAGAGATGTCATCTCAAAACAACTCATCAAGGAAGGTGACCTGCTTCACTTTGGAAGGTTTTGTCCATTGATGTCAAAAGTTCAATGTCTTAATGTCCACAAGTGAATAAATAAACAAAAAATAAGAGGTGTCCTGTGCTCTGTCAAACTTTCCTGGCTGCTGCTTCGTTCCCTCCACCTTACATCCTCACATCTTTATCTCAGCCAGGGGTATATTGTTAAATATTGATTGTGTGAGAGAGAGAGGGAGGGAGTGAGGGAGCTCGGTGCCAACATCATAGCAAGGAGCAGCCTTCTGTCTAGGCCAAGCCGCAGATGTTTCCAGCAGAGCACCACTGCAAATAGAGAACACGCTCTACAAGACACACACACACACACAATCAAAATACACACCCACCACACCCTCGGAATGGTGTGAGAGCTGCAGTGAATCAGTCTCTTTCACATTAGTCTATAATTGGCAGGAGGCTGGATGAGGCTATCACTTATCCTGTCATTGAGCAATTGTTATGGGTAATGGAAGTGTGTGTCTGCGTGAGAGTTGTTGTGTTGATGTCAGCATGTGTGTTTCTCCGAGTGTTTGCTTGTCACTCCAGGCAGCAGATGGAGCTCCATGCTAATTGGTTGGAGATCAGTGGGGGAGTTTGGAGCGGACTGACCCGGGGCTGAGCTGCATGCTCTCAGGCTTGGCTCGCTCCCACCGCTGGCTCCACTGGCTGCTGGTTCCAGGCTGCGTTCCATCACCCCGTCTGCCAATCCATCCATGGAAAAGTTCCTCTGAACAAACAACCCGCTTGTTTGTTCAATTGCACTTTCCTTCTCATCTTTGTTTGCTCTGTGTAGCCATTGTTCTTGTTCCATGTTTTCATTTTATTCCACCTTTACTCAGTCATCCCTTCATTTTAAAATGGATTCCAGCAGCAGCTGCATAAAAAATGCGAGCTTGCTGTGGCACTGCGTGTAAACCACCTGATGTTTACTGCAGCACATTTTTCAGTTAATTAAACTGGTTAGACTTCACACAAATCATGGTGACTGAATCTGTTTTACTTCATAATTACATGTATTTAATTCCAATGATTATGATGGAGCGCTAACACCTGTGGTAACTGGACACGTGCTTTCACAACGCAGACCGCAAGACGAGCAGAGCTTAAAAATGAGCACTATCAATGCCACATGACTGAATTTGATGCATCATAAACCATCTAGAAAGGCACTCAGAGAGCATGTACCTCCGCCAACACTTCAAGTGCTCTTTCAGGTACTCCTTCTCTTCCACATCTTTTTTTTTAAGTTGAAAAAAATCCTGGATCCACCCATCTAGTTGGAACTGCTTCTTAATCAGTCTTCATCTAGCCCTGTAAATATCAGTGAATTTTGTTAAGATTGTGAAATAGGCCATTTTTTTTCAACATTTTCATGACTTTCTCAAGAGATAATTCACAGATCAAAGATCCACAAAATCTGGATTGTGTGCCACTGGTGAAAACAGTAAACATGCACAGATTTCAAACATCACAGCTGCACGTGAAGTTATTAAACTGGTAGCAGCATGCCTTTGACCAATAAGTACAAAAATATGTTAAGACCCTGTCACACTATCACGTATTTGCTTCCCGTAGAAGCCCATATTTTGAAATTTATTTTGAAGCTTTAAGGGAAGCATACTTAAACACTACGGGGGTCTATGGGAATGCTTACGGGATGAAAAATTTATTAAAATGTTCAAAAATTTTTGGAGGGTCCTCCCGTAGCTGTTTTACTGGAACAGTGCATAAACCCTATTTAAAGTCTATGGTAGTGTACGCAAGGTCTACGAGCCTTTACGTAGCTGCTACGTATTGTGAATGGACTCTCGTACACAGCCAGTAGGCTTGCCGCTGGCTTCCCGCCTTCTCGTATCAGCCGCCTCCAACTCTCTGTGAGTGTGACATTCGGCAGGCATATCCATCACACTCTGGAACTGTCCTGGGTGCTGATTGGCAGTGTGTCAGCCCAGCTCTGTGTGTGTGTGTGCGCACACACGTGCTTGTGTGAATTTCAGCAAGCTGTGTGAGTGCGCCACTTTTTTTCAGTCAGACAGGGTTGCAGAGATGATAGAAGTGGCGTAATCGTGAATGTACACAGGAACCATACATGAACTGTACGGACCTTACAGGAACCGTACGGGCATAACGGGAAGCAAACTTGAAGCTTAAGGGAAGCTTAAACTGTTTATTTTTGAAGTATCTCGTGTTGAATTATTTTGGTGTGTGTCAGTTCAAGTCCACTTCCTGTTTTATTTTGACATGAGCTTCCTTTGTCTCCTTCCATTTGCTTTCTTCCTGTTTGTGTTCTCACCTGTGTCTCATTTTCCTTTATTCCCCCTTAGTCTATTTAAACCCTGCTTTTGTGTGAAACATCAGTTGGTTTTCCCTTTGTGTTTCCTTGTGCCTTGCTATTCCTGTGTTGGACTTCCAGTTGCTAATCTCACCTGCCCCCTGTTGTTTCTGTGCTACCCTGCCAATTTATGGACTTTTATTTGGTATGATTGCTGTCTGTGTTTGACCTTCTACTGGTTCACCATTTTCTTCATCTGCCTTTTCCCTCACGGACACCTCTGCTGTTTTATGGACCTTCTGTGTATAAAGTTGGACTGAACTAGGCTTTGAATAAAGAACTTTGGACTAACTATCCTGTTTGTTCTCTGCACTGGGGTCACATCTGTGCTCAAACTGTTACACCATGTGCACAAAATGTCAGACTTGAATAACTCTGTTTATTCCCCTTCCGCATATTGGGAGTTCACAGATGGGGGCTGTATTTTGTTTGTTTGTGTGTGTGTGTGTGTGTGTGTGTGTGTGTGTGTGTGTGTGTGTGTACGTGCATGCACAGGAGTGGGTAGGTGGTGATGTGTTTGGGTACGTCTGAGTACTCAATTATTTGATGGCACTTGGTGTGCATTTCTCCATTATTAAAGTCATGCCAAAGGGGCAACTTTGGGGCAAGGCTTTGGCAAAAACATGCACAAACCCTTCATTATGTCGACCGATGAGTGTGTGCTTGTCTATGTGCACCCGTGCATATATGTGTGCATCCATTTTTCTCCAGAAGAGGCTAATTTCCTGATACCGCCAATACCAAGCTGGTCACGGTGGCACTAGCAGAAAATCACAGTGCAAAAAGAGTAGCTGAGAAAACTGTGTGCATGTGTGTCTTTAGTTCTGCGCGAGTGCTGTGTGACCGGAGGCCAGAGATGGATTTTTTTTTTTTCCCCGCAATCAATGAAGAGGGATTTCAACGTGCGCTCAGTCCCTCGCAGGCTTCTCTGCTCAGCTGTCTCCCACAGTGCCGCAAAATATTGGCATGATCTACTCAGAAAATATTTCACCTATCATTGTGGAGATGTGGGAATACAGATCTCAGCGAGAGACAAACACAGCCTTGTGTTCTTAGAAGATTAACTCAGCATGGAGAAATGAACATGTGAAATCATGAAAAGCTGAATGACATGAAATGCACACATTGAAACAAAAAATTCCAAATTAATCCTAAAACATTTCCAGGTCAGTGTTCTTACCATGTAACAGTAAGAAAACTGCTAAAACTATGCATTTTTTCACACACATTTCAACAGGAAAAATACACATAATGAAAATAGCTCCAACATCACCAAAACCAGCAGATAAAAATCAGTTTGTTAATTTCAAGACCTAGTGCCCTCCTTTGCATCCAGTGTCTTCATACTGTTTTAAAGCTGAATGACCAGTTTAAACATTGGCAAAATACTCGATTCACTGGTGCACGTGGGTGGCTGTACGGTGAGGGGCAGAAGGAGGAAACCTGAACAAATAGGAGCTGTGGTGCTTGACTTTGTCAGAAGGTATGTGGCAGACTCCAGCCTACATTTCACATTTTCTTTTTTAGTAAAATCTTTGTTCCATTCCAGCATGATGCTGTGACTGGTGAATCAACAGGCAAAAGTTATCTGCACCGTCTCTACAATCACAGCCACTGTATCTCTTTCAGAACTGTTTTGGTGATCTTTGTGGCTTCCTCTCTTGTCTCCCTCATGCACTCTCTTCACATTTCTTAACTAGAACGAACACTTGGAGAGTGCAACACACGTGCCTTACATGTTTGATAGAGGAAAAAAAATACTATTTTCATCTCATCACAAAACCATCTGACCATATGGTTCCCTCCTGAGGTAATATATCATTATCCTTCGTGAGTACTTTTGCTCGAGCATTATGTTCAATTAGTACTCTTGTCCAGTCATTATGCATCACAAATATTTTTGACCTAGTATTGTGCTCAATGAGTCCTTTTTATCTAAGGTTATTGCGGTCAACTTGCTCAAACACAGTTTTTAACACAATTAACATTCAACAGAAATCTTTATTTGTCAGTAAATACATGGAATGGAATACATTGCGATAGATGTGTGGTTAGTATTTGATTTTAAACACTAACAATACAAGTACTTTACTATCAATAATGTCCTTAAACATGGATGCTAACAAATAATGCATCATGGTTACTGTAGTATATGTCCACTATGTCAGTTACAATGTCTATCGATATATTGGTGTAAACATGATCAAGCAGTGGCCCATAATCTCTTGTTTTGCCTCTGATACCAGTTGCCTGCCATCATAAGCATGATCCAGTGCTCTGGTGACCTAATGAGATCATAATTGATGTCTCCCAGGATCACTGTTGGAGCTGCGATATCAATTGTGGACAGAAGTTGAGTCAGTTGTTCAGCAAAGACTGTTTTTCTTATGTCAGGACCTTGACCTTTGCCTGATTCCTCTCAAAATCGAATCACTTTGTCCCCTCCCTATCCTCAACACTTGGTCCAAGCTTGGTCCAAATCGGATCAAAATTGTTCGAGTTACGCTGTTCACAGACAAGCTAACGGGACCAAAAACAACACTACCGTGCGCGGGTGTAACGATTGATTTAACCAAACTCCAAGGGATATGCATCACTCGAAGTCAAATCTACATCTTTTACATGCTGGTTTGTTAACATAACAATGGGCCTTATCGTGCACCTGGTGCAAAGCAGCGCAAGTATCATTCTTCTCTTCTTCTTAGTCCTCTTGCACATGGTGTGTAGAGCTAAATGGGTTTACCAGTGCCTTCCATCTTGGTCTATCTTGTGCCAGCTGTTGAGTTTTGTCCACCGTGGTGTTACATATCCTGAGGTCCCGGGCTATGACATCCAGCCCACGGGGGGAGGATCTTTGCCATCTCCAGCCAGCCCGATGGGGATCATAGTCCTGCAAGGTGGGTGGTTGTTGGATCCGCTCTCTGAGCTCATCTTATAACGGACTGTTGTGTGTTCCGAAGGTTAAGAAGTCAGCAGGTCACAGAGCCTTTTCTTATCGTGCACCCTTTTTGTGGAACCGTTTGCCCATTGAGATAAAACAGTCCGATTCTGTGGACTCATGTAAATCCAAGTCAAAGACTCACCTGTTTTCTCTCTCTTATAACTCACATGGACTTCGTTGCATTGAACTGTTCTTTTCCTTTCGATGCAGTGATTGTCATGTTTGGAAAGAGACTCTGTCTCATCGCATCCAATTTTTTGGGGAATGGGTTCTCGCACCTTGTTTTACTAATGTTAATTGTTTAAATTTTATTTTATTGCATCACTTTTATTTCTTTATTGGTTGGTAGCTGCAATGTTTTTGTGTTGTGTGTGATAAATTCCTTGTACCTCATACCTTATGTTGATTGTTTTTTTATTTTTTTATTGTTGTTGTTGGGGTGGACAGAGTGAGTGATCACCCAACTGAGCCGGTTCTGCTAATGTTGGACCTTGCTCTAGTGAAGCATCTTGGGGTGACTTGTGTTGTGATTTGGCGCTTTATAAATAAAAATTGATTTGGGAACCAGGAGTTTTAGTGGGTGTGTTTCTGTCCGATAAATCATGACAAAAGAGGAACTGTTAGAAAGTACACAACCTCTATCAGCTTCCTCGCAAGTCACTTCTATTTACGTCGTCCACCAATATTCGGTTTCTCTGAGTTTTCTGTTACTTTCCTGTGCATAGTATTGCTGTCGTGCCACCTTAAGTAGAGAAGGCTGTGGTTGGTGGGACTGCAGGGGTCCGAGCCAGGAAAGTAACAAGGTTGACTTGTGGCTTTGTGACAAACCGGAGGCGGGGACCTTAAATCCTTCTAACTGAATTCTGTTGCAGAAGACGGCGCCTTCGTGATAGTTTTATATATGAACAGACAAAACTCATCATGACGCCATACTTGGAAGTCCTCATTGTTTTCCAACACTTCGCATTTCAGTTACACATTATGCATTCATAGGCTTCAGCTGAAGGGTGTGATGTGAATGTTATTGAACTGCTTTGAGTTAAATTAGGGGACATATGGTGATATTACATCTTAAACCTTAATGACAGCATTTGTATTCCTCTGCAAAAAAAAAAATACCTTTGATTATGCATTGCGTGTACTCATGGGGCAAAGTGGATTCTAGGATTCTTTGTTTTTTTGGTGGGGGAGGGGGGGTAAACATCATAACACACAGCTGCATTGATGCCCTTCTTCTCTACCTGGCTTTCCTGAACCTAGGACATAGATTCGGGAAGAACGATAAAGTGGTTACCAAGGTCTACATGCATCATCTTTTTAATGGTTACAGCATACACATCTTGTTTGTAAATAACATCATCTCCTTTGACAAAGAAGCAAGAAACCTAAAGGGAAAAATGACTAAGTCACTGGTTTCATAATGACACCTCTTTGGTGTCTCTACATACATGTATACAGTCAGAATTCTCAGCACAAAGAAAAACAGATCATTTCACTTATAACCACATGTTGCATTTTGTCAAAAAGACAAAGATTTGGAGATGTAGGCATTTGGTCAATGAAGAGTTGATATCATTTTGGTGCAGATCTGGACATTTGATTGTTGATCCTGATTCCTTTGACCTGCCTTGAATCTCTTGACCTCTGATTCTGGCTACTAGCTGCTCAGTACCCAATATTAAATTTGGCTAGACTTCAAGTTCAGACCATTTCTCAGGAATTTGCTTGCAATCTGGCTGGAGGACTTGTAGACATGGACATAACTGGCAATCCAAATGGATTGTGGGAGTTCTTCCTCCACCACACCTTGAAAGTTGCTGAGGATTGTACTGGAATCGCGAGTGTCCACAGGAGAAAGTGTTTCATATCTGAGGGCACTGTAAATATCATTCAGAGGAGTTATAGTTCAGGGCTTGATGGAAATTCTAGGCTGTACAGGGAGTTAAGAAAGCAGGCTGTGATGACCCTGAAAATGGACAAGGAGGCGTTGGTTAGACTACTTTGAGCAGCTATATAAGATTGACCCTCCTACTGAGATGTTAGACATCTCCAGTGCCAGGGTTTTTCTCGCTGATTCTCCAGTCAACTGTGAATCACCAAATATTGTGAGATTGCAAAGGCCATGAAAAGCTCCAGGGATCTGCGGCATTAGAGATGCTGTTTTCCTCGCATTGCAACCAATCTTTATTTCATTCTGGGAGACGGTGACTTGTTGTCCCAATCTGGAAAAGAAAGGGTGATTGCATGGATTGTAACAACGACGGGTATTACACTGCTTTCTGTGCCAAGTAAGGTGCTTGAGACCGGAACAGTCTGGCTTCACGCCTAAGAAGTCAATCATCAACCGCATCCCAGCGCTGTGAGTACCCATAGAACACAAGCCTGAATATCGGCAGTGCTTCTTTGCAGCCCATGTTGATTTTTGCAAAATATTTGATTCAATTAATCGGACTGCTCTCTGGGACACCCTGAGAATTCATGGGATCCCCAAGAAGTTGCTGGACATCATAGCCAACTTATACACAGACACTGTGAGTGCTGTACGGAGCGGAGGCAGAGACTTTGAGTTTTCCCCAGTGAAGTGTTCTGGCTCATGCGCTGTTCAATGATTGCATGGACTGGTTGTTGGGTCGGGTTGTGGAAACCAGCAAGTAGAGTGCTTTTGTTGGTGAGGAAAGGTTTACTGACCTTGACTTTGTGGACGATGCTGTGATTTTTGCAGAATTAATGGATACCCTGATTGCAGCACTTGAGAAGCTGAGTGAGGAATCTGAGTGTTTGTGGGTTTGCGATTGTCCTGGATCAAGACTAAGATCCAGGCTTTCAATGACTTCCTGGACTCGGCCATCAGAAGTGTGTCTGTATGTGGTGAAAGTTTTGAACTTGTAGAGACATTCACTTATCTCGGCAGTAACATTCATGTCTCTGGGTCGTCGGCCTTTGAGATCGCGAGATACCTGGGAAGAGCTTATGGGGTCATGGGGTCAAGGAACAGAGGTGTTGGGCGATATCTTTACAGGAGAACGAAGGTCCAAGTCATCAGGGTCCTGGTGCTACCTGTCTTCCTGTATGGTTGTGAAACTTGGACGCTAACCACTGACCTAAGGCAACAACTGGATGTCTTTGGTACTAAGTCTCTTCAGTGCATCCTTGGGTACTACTGGAATTACTGTGTCAAACGAGCAGTTACTGAGGGAGACTGAGATGAGAAGTAACACTTGCATAGTGAGGGCACGTCAGCTTCGACATTTTGGCCATGTGGTGCATTTCTCTGTGTATGATCCAACACATAGGTGCCTGAGTGTTGAGGACCCCAGCAGCTGGAGAAAGCCAAGGGGACGCCCACGCTTCACCTGGCTGCGGCAGATAGATGGATCTTTTAGAGATGTGGGGATGGATCGGATGTATGCCAACGTGGTTGCCATCCAGGACCCAAGGAAATTCCGTGGTGTTGTGGAAAGTGGGGCACCAGTGCATGCTCCCAGACTTGACTTGCCTCCGATTCTTTGATCATGTCACATGAAATGTTTGGTCTCAGATTCTAATTATTGTGATCCTGTGATCCAGACTCTGAACTTGGATCTCGTGGTTCCGACAATCCTGTAATCAGAATCTACATTCAGCAATCACAATCAAAGGTCTTTTGAGATGTTCTGCTGACAAACTAAGACAAACAGCAACAAATGCATAACTTCCTTGAAGTCAAGGTCAAACATGAGCGATCAGGATCAAAAGCTCTGATCAGGATGAAAGCTCAATGAGTGCCCCTCTAGTTTAAACTGGTAACATCCTGTTCTGTCATTGGCTCATGACAACGAATCACAGACTTTGAAACACAGCCTACATTATCTCACTGATGAACATGCATCATGTTGCACTTTAGATTGCTGAACAATCTGAACATCCACCAGGGAGAATGTACACTGTTTGCAAAGTCTGCAGGCCTGCTAATTGGCTTATCAGCTTTCTGATATCGTACCTGCAAATGTCAGCATCACTCAGTTTGGATACTAATTGGGTGGTGTCTTCAGTGCTTCTGCTAACAAAATGGCCCTTGTACGTTGCAGTTACCAGCACATGTTTATTTGCACTGTGCCTCAGTGATTCTGTCAGCTCAAACAAACACTGCAGCACCAAATTACTGGAGCACTTGGACTAAATAAAGCATTACTGATTAATCACCAAAGCCGCCCGCCACACATTTTAGAAACAATGAATATGAACATTTTTTTACCACAATTTTCAATTATGACACTTTATTTGGTTAACTGGTGAAAAAGATCACGGAGACAGGATTTAAGAAAACAGTAGCATTTGGTTGTTTTCTTTAGGCTTAAGCACTTTGGACAGTTTCATTGGCAGCATAATTCAATTCAGTCTGTTTATACAGCCCCAAATTGCAAGTCTGGACCTTACGAGCATACACAAGGTGAAAAATATTGGCAAAACTTTTTTTTTTTTTTTTTTTTTCAGGAAAAA
>OMMV01195270.1:0-14584 GCA_900302635.1 Chatrabus melanurus
AAGACCTGTGAGGGGGTCTTCACTCACTCCATTCTTCTTATCTGTTCTTTTCACCTCTCCCTTTCAATCTGTTCATCTCTGCCACCTCTCTCTGACATTAGACCCCTTCATATTGTCTGGCCTATCCACACAAACGGCAGAGACTGAAGGAAAGTACAATTGCCGTTATCTGGGAGTGCAAACAATGAATCCAAATTGCAGCTGAGATGGAGAGCTGCCCAGAGCAGACTGTGGGGATTGTTGCTCAAAAAACATTTGTACTGGATTTTGTGAAAAATTGGCTTCTGGGTCATGTTCAAAACTGCACAAAAAATGTATAGGTGCACCAACCCACATACAGGACCTTATTTTAAAGGCGCAACCACTATCATCAGCACTCTGTCTGCAGGACATACTAACACTGGAGTGATGGGAGTGTCCAGACACAACTGCTATTTCACTCACACGAGTGCGCAACTGGAATTTTAATCAGTGTGTTGAATACTCATTATCATTTCAGCCGGTCACAGTACTTAGTCATAAGTTTTTGACAGCTATGTCAATCAGAGAAGAGCATGATGAAAATATTTCAACAAATTTAGAAAATAATCTTGTTGTCAAAGCAACAGACATAAATCCACGGTGCTGCAAAACTATAGTTGAAGACAGACGTACAGTCTTGGTCATAATTATTGGCACCCCTGTATTTTAAGTACCAAATTTAAAATATGTTCAATAAGAAGTGCAAATGAACCAAATTTGTATAATCATTCCTTCATTTTCTGAACATGCTTATTACAATTAATATTGGGTGAGAGGCGGGGTACACCCTGGACAGGCAGCCAGTCCATTGCACCCACATATAGACAGACAAACACATTCACACTCTCACTCACACCTACAGTCAATTTAGAGTCACCAGTTCACCTAACCTGCATGTCTTTGGAAAGTGGGAGGAAGCCGGAGCACCTGGAGGGAACCCAAGCAAACACGGGGAAAACATGCAAACTCCACACAGCAAGGACCAGGTTGGAAGCGAACCTGAGACCTTCTAGCTGTGAGGCAACAGTGCTAACAACTAAGCCACCGTGCTGCCTTGTAGAATCAGAATATTTCATAAAATGTAAAATTACAGCAACAAAAAAAGTTTTGATGTAATGAAATAAAAATACAGACATAAAAGGTCAATTTGGCATGCATTAATGACAGTAAATAATCACTTTTTCAGTCAGTTTTCTCTAGACACGTTAGGGGATGGATGCATGAACATTTCCAAATCACTGAATATGTCTTGGAGTTCATTTACTGTATGGAAAATCTGTTTGGAGTAGGCAGTTCTCAAAAACTGAGTGACCATGCAAGAAAAGGCTAGTGAGGGAAGCCAACAAGACACCCATGACAACTCTTATAGGCTTCTGTGGCTGTGTTTGGAGAAACTCAGCATAGTGCAGCTTTCTGTTGTACCACCATGAAGCTGTGGCTGGCGCTTGTAAAGGTGGTCACTGCGTACAGGAATAGACTTTTTTAAACTGATACACCGATGGTATATCTGAGCTAACTGAGTTGCGCAGACATTTGTGCAGTTATATTTTACGTCTGGTGTCATCTTCATGTTAATGGTTGTCTGTGGTTTGTCTGTGCGTAATGATGACAGGTCAGTGTGGCGGTGTTCAGGGAATTCCCTCCACAGACGCTGTAAATTATCAATACAATTCTCTTTTCACTTGCTTTCACAGAGTATGAAGCAGCTACAGATGACATACCATATAAGAGTCATCCATTAATTTATAGATCAGAGGAAATTGCACAGCTTGCTTACCGACACGACTAATACATTGACCAGGCTTCCTAGTTTCTTCCATCAGAAACCATTTTATTTTATTTATTTTTATCATTTTGACATCAAATTATTGGCAAGATACAACTTTGTACTGTGTAGGATATAATGGATCATGAATGAAGTGCTTCTATGATAGTATTCAATTTAGCCAAAAATAACTAAATGCACTCACTACTCAGATCTCAGTAACCACTGAGGTTAAAGAGCAGGTTTTGGACCTAAATTACGAAGAGACCCTGAGTTTTTATTTCATCAAATAAAGCATTTTTTCCTCAAAATGACAAGAAATTTCTTACGTGGGCAAATTCAGGATTAAATATACAACTGAACAGGAAAATAAAACCAGAATCAACCAAGAGCTAGAACTTGTGCCTGGGGATGGTGCCAAAACTATTAGTGATGGCGAACTTGAAACATGAGTCAAGAATGTTTCAAAACCTGTTTCCAACATTCCAAAAAATATATATATATATATCATTACATCACCAACCGGTTTGAAACAAATGCTTCAAAACGTTCCGGTTGATTTGTCCCCTTTGGTGTTGAAACATATTAAAACACAAGTGAATGAACTAGGATCGCACTGTTTTTGAGTTTCATGTTTAAACACTACAGTCAGCTCAGGGTCTGTACGTGCACGAGCACGTATGTTGTTTGTAGTCTTTGAACACAAATAAATCACCCCTCGTTGTATTTCAGTAGCATCTCAACAAAATTCCTCCACTCAAGAGATGAATTGAACAGAATGTTAAGGAAGACTGATGGACACCTGTCTTTCATATTATGGCGATGGAATGAAGACGGAAGATGGTTTTGTTTCTTGGGAAAAATTTAACACCAAAATCAACACTACACAAAAAGTACAAAAATCTGCTTGGGAGTTGGCTTGTGACATAGGAGTAGTGCAGAACGAAACTCCTACATGTTTCGTGTTGTGTGTTCTGCACTTGGCACATTCTGTAAATAGCAAACCGATACACAAAGTGCATTTCATTTTCCATAAAAATATTAACACAATTTGTGCTGCTCATTGTGCTTCCACAAAAATAGCATCCAGGGCCTAATTGTGTATAAGTCGTCATAAACACCATCTGTTTTGGGTACAGCTAACCTAAAGGCTAGCTTCAGTAACCGCTTATCTGCTGCCTTAAGTTAACTTTGATAACGATAAACTGATAAACCGCTAAAACATTTAGCTGAAGCTACTGCTAACCTCTAACTTTTATTAAATGAATTTAGCTTTGGCTTGGTTTTTACGCTCTAAAAGCCTGAACAACAGACCGAAAGAGATGAAATTATTCATTCATTCATTTTCTATACCCGCTTACTCCAATTAAGGGTCACGGGGGATGCTGGAGCCTATCCCAGCGGTCATTGGGCGAGAGGCAGGGTACACCCTGGACATGTCGCCAGTCCATCGCAGGGCCACATATAGACAGAGAAACACATTCACACTCTCACTCACAACTACGGTCAATTTAGAGTCACCAATTCACCTAACCTGCATGTCTTTGGAAGTGGGAGGAAGCCGGAGCACCCGGAGGAGTGAGGCAAGAGTGCTAACCACTGAGCCACCGTGCCGCCTCATAAATAATTCAATGAACAAATGAAGTTAAACACTAGTGTCCATTCAACATACAGTTTATTCACAGTACAGAAAGTATTCTACAAATAAGACTATTTTCATGAGGTGAAAGATGGCATGGTCCATTCAAGGAGGCGCCAGCCGAGTTGAGAAGCAGCTCTGTGTCCACACAGCAGTCAGTTGACTCCGCTCGACAGGCGAGCCGCTGACACACCGCGGTGTCCCCGCGAACACTGCGTATGTTATGAAAAGCTGTTTAAATGAATCCAAAAAATGCAGACAGACACTAAGAGGGCAGTGAAATAATAAATGGTTTTATTTACCAAAATATAATGTTGAGTCCAAATCAGAAAACAGTTCAAGCAGTCAGAGCCGTGGGTGGAGAGTCAGCAGGCGAGTCAGGTCGGAGGCGAAGCAACATAGCAGCGAAGGAACATCGAACACAGATGAGGGCGAGGCGAACATGAGAATAATCCAGCAGCTGAAGAGAAACACTTAAATAGTGACACATAACGAGGAGACAAGCCACAGGTGCAGTGATTGTGCCGTGAATCAGCTGTGTGCAACGATAGACACGCCTACAAAACACACAGACGAGACGACAGACGGAGTGAAAACAGAACTACAACAAAACCTGAGTGAGTATAATAATACTAAACACAAAATCAGTGAATAAAAACCAAAGAAGAACTGAAGAAAGGCTAAGGTATAACATAAAAGAACAGTGGCTAACAAACTAAAGCGGAACTCAAAAAATGGCTAAAGTATAAAACAAAGGTAAAGTGACCAAAAGCTACAACATTTAACACTTAGGACATGGCACAAGGGGTAGAACAAAAGAGCGTAAGCGTCTAATCGGCTTATGGCGTATTGGATTTAGCTTCCTTGTATCATGAACGCATTTTTTACTAATTTGTGGGGGAGGCGTGCAAAACGTATGGAACAAACATGCACGGTAAATGTAACCAGAATGCACAGTACGTGATGTCAGTCATGCAATGGGGCAAATAATAAATGTCACGTGATGTACAATCCACCAATCAAATGACAAGGATTTAATTAGGTGTCATATAATAAACAAATAAGAAATATTAAGAAATAAAAATATACATGAAAAATCATTGTAATAATCTAATTAATGCATTTACTCTTGTGTGACCTCCTGCTCCTCCATCTCCTCGAGGTGATACTTGTTGCGTTCACACAATGTGTTAATTTCGCTTATTGGATTAGTGTATAGGCTCCAACAGGAACAAACGTACGATTTTAGGATTTACAAATGTTTTTGACCGTTAAACATCATTCAAAATCACGTTAGCTGACTTAAAGTTAGCAGAACTAAATTTAGTGGAAGCTAATTGGTCCGCTTGTGGTTTTCAGAGTTAGCTGAAAAGCTAATAGGCTAACGAACAAGTTAGCTTTGCTACTTAGCTGTTAGCTGATTAGCTGAACCACTGAACACCGCAGCATTATTAATTTTATTAATACATTTGAAGTAAGTTTAACACTTCACACACAAAGTCTGTATCACACACACACACACACACACTGACGCAAAGAATCTTGCCTGTCGTGGTGGCACTGATTGATTCTATCGTTCCGTGTCCCCTGCTCTTGTTTAGTGCTAATCAAATGTAATTCCCTGCTTGCACCTCTCCATCAAATCACACAGCGGAGTTTGTGCTGGCCGGCGGGGGCACAGAGGTGGGGATAATTATGATATTAATACGAAGGGGGTCTGAGGCGAAACTTCATTTGTCCTGCCGCCTGCCATGAACACAGAGAGGGGTCAATAGCTTCTCCCGCTTTTCCCACTTTAAAGAGGAGGAGAGAGAAATGAGATAATGAAATGACGAGTAAGGCAGGAGGGAATGCTGACGACCTTGTTTCTTCACAGCTATCACTTTCTCCCTCTTACCTTCCCCAGCTGAGCCTGCTGGGCTCTAGTCTCCGTCTCACATGAATGCATTATTAATACCACTATTCACTGCCGTTACATTTTTCTTATTACATTAGTCCTTCACAATATAATGACTTTGGAACCACTCTAATTAATGTTATGTCGGAAAATGAGTTGTCACTGTTGTCCCTTTGATCACGCCCACACAATTAGACAGTATTTCAGCTGTTTTAATTTATGGAATAATTCAAAGGTTGCTTAATTGCACAACCAGAGTGATAACGATGTGATTACAAAGAAGCCAGAGTGGAACTGTCCGTGGTGCTGAAACCTCCAACTCGTCTCCGCAGTCTAATGCTTTTAAAGAAAGTTTTTCAAAGGTGAGGATTCCACCCTGAGCTTTTGAAATCTCGCGCAATTCGCCTCTCATAACAAGCCCACCAAAGTCCAAAGATCCAGTGTACCCGGCCAATGCTGCCAGTGGCTTCTGTGCTCGTCTTGCCTCATACCTCAGCACCAGGCAGGGCAGAGGATTCTCTCTCCAGCTAATTGAATAGGAAAAGTTGAGGAGCTTCTTTGTTGAGATCACCCGTCATAGATTGGTGTGCATGCAACATGCAGCAGCTACAGACCCAGAGCGGACATGCCTGCAGGCTAAAGTCAGGCAGATGGATTCTTTATATCTACTAGAGTCTTCTATTCATTCAGATCAGTTTAGTTGCCTTTGTGTTGAGTGCTGGGAGACAGGTACTGGATTCAGAGTGGCGCAGGTGATGTGTGATGACTGAGCAGAGCTGTCAGGTCCAGATTCACATCAGAGTATGCAAGGCTACATAATGAATATTTCACCGGTATAAATCATGGATGAGCCTGGGCACCATTCTGTTGATTTCACTGAGAGCATTGAGAGGCAGCAAAACCTGGCTTGGTTGTGACTGGCTGTCTACAACCTGAGGGCAAACGGAGGCAGTAGAAATATAATTGCCTTTAGCTATGCAGGCTGTTGTTTGTATCAAATGGAATTGCACCTCTACAGAGTAGGAGATCAAATTCACACTATATGACTCTGACTCCACCATCTGACATCGCTGTTCAACTCAAAACCTCAAGCCTGGACAAGAAAAAAAAAGAAAAGATGTTCAGAAAAACACTGTCTTGAGTGTGCATGTGCGTGCACGTGTGTGAGGGTGCGCCGTGCTGTTTGTGCATTGTGGTGGGAGACCATGGGGCCCTCGGTAACATGCTGCTGCTGGCAGGCCCTCGTTCTCTCTGCTATGAGGAGAACAGCTGCTTCACGAGTATGTTGGGGTGTGAGCCATGTCCCTGTGGCTTCCCTCATCTCCCTCTCTTCTTCTCACATGCAGTGAATTTGACAGTAACCCTCTCAAACCCTTCCGTTTGAGAACATTGAAATATGGCTCCCTGCTTTCACTTTACTCCGTCCTCTTCTCATGTGTTGCGTAAAACTTTTACCTCTCGTTTCCACTCAGTGAGAGGATGCAGAGTTACTTCTCTGTTAGTTCTTGGTCTGCACCCAAAGTGGTGACACGGAGGCTTATGACCTCTAAACAAATTGAAGGTTGCACTATGGTCTAATTAATAGCCTCTGCTGGATTGCTTCCCCCATCCAATGAACGAGGGAGAAGATGAGCTAAACCCTGGAGGCATGCAGAGTCTTCTCTCCCCCAAACAGACTGATCTGTTCCTCAGTGCCTGCGACCTTTTCTATAGGCCCATCCCCTAGCCCACCAGCCTGGCCAATTATCACAAATCCCCCGCTGCATTTGTCTTGCCATTTTCACTCTGCGGCTAAAGAAGCATATGTGGCCATAGATTCCTTCAGCCTCCTAACCAGCCTGAGCCCAGATGGAGAAACAGAGGCCCACAACAGGTATGAGGTGCTTAAATAATTCAGTTATCCTGAAAGGTTAAGCCTCCACTAGTAAGGCGAACTGACATTCATCTTGCTCTGGAGGCTTGTGCCCTGCTTTCATAAGGAGCAGCCATCGATGTGTTTACATTTAGTGATTTCCAAAACTGCTACTAACTCCAATATTTTACTCGTCTTGCGTCCACACATATTCATCTCACTGGTCATTTCAGAAACGATACCGGACTCACAAGCCAGAAGAGGAAACAAATATCCCATTTCTTCACTAATACCAAAAGCTTTGAGTTTAAAGGTACTCAATCACTTCCCACTATGTGTATTATCTGCCATTATCAGTTCATTATGTCTTAATACAAAGGTTTCCCAGTGAAACCACCCTGAATTATGGACTTAGTATCTCTTATTCACCTGTTTTGCATACTGTTTTGGTTCTATGCATTACTAAACACAATCCATGTGTGTCTGTTTGCCATAACAAAACCACATGAGCAGAGGCTCGATCTTGTGAATGAGTGAAAACTTGCAAACAAAAAGAAGGCAAGTAGTTGTAAAACACCGAGTGGAAGTTCTGTAAGAAGGCAGAAAAGTCTGAGATCAAGTGTTAAGAAATGAAAGAAGGATTTCAATTCCAAGAACGATAAAACATTGACGGCGGAGCTGAAGCTGCGTAAACATTCAGCATCCAAGCTACTGCATGCGTGAGTACACGATCGAATTTGGGCTTGTAGGCTTTTGATTTATTTATTAGTAGTGGTTTTTGAAAATATAGTAGGCAGTATCTTATTTGGCTCTTGGTTGACTAAATATAATGGTTTAATTCATTTAACTACTCAAAAAAATGACATTGCCTCTGAAACAGTTTGTCTAGTATAAGCATGGCCATAAATTAATTGTATTGTAATTTTAACAGACCTAGCAAGCATAAAACGATTACAAAATGCAGACCACTTTATGGGATAGCCACATTAGGTGTTTGTGCAGAAGCAGAACAAGAAAACGTAACCTGCTGCATTGCCTTGGTGCAGATTGCCTTGGTGCAGATTACTGCCGCCACCAGATGGCGTGTGTGCTATGTTTATGTTCTTATTGGCGGCATTGATCGTGCCTGGTGCAAGTTTTTGTCCACTTGTGTACAGGGGTAAGCAAATGGTTTCAGAATGAAATATTGGCAGATATTATATTTCTTGGAGAAACCACTGTATTTCATGTATACTTAATATGCCAAGAAATGTATTGAGTACCTTTAAATAAATTCTGACCATGTGAGTTAATCAAAATCCATGCTTTTGATTTGACATTACTCTCTGGTTTGTGCTTGACAGTTTCCCCGTTGGAAATTGTTTCCACTAGCCATGTTGATTTGTGTTTATTTCCTGCCTCTGCATGTTAGAAAGCAGCGGAGATCAATGACTCCACACGTAGCTTCTGTTCTGTGCCGTGCCGTTCCTTATGTCCCCTCCCATGTCAAGGAATGACTCGTCTCATGTCAGTGTGCAGACTCGGGCATGATGGCAGGAGCATACACGCATCTCCCTGCATCCCAGAGAACACTGGTCACAGCTAATGACCAGAACTGTCCGATTTGTACTGCCCTGATTACTCCTCTGAGCCCCAATTAGCCGTGGATGAGGGCTGACATCAGACACGAATGCTTGGACGTATCACAGAGGGAAAGCAGAGACGACGGAAAGGGTAGAAACAAGGAATAGAAGGGGAACGCGTCTGTTAAAGATAGAAGAGCAAAAGGGAGTGGTATGAAAGCAGGAGTAATATAGTGCTGGAGCCCTTCACTCTCCATTCAGGCAGATCAATGTCAATTCCCCTTTAATCAGCGACCACTCATCAACATACAAACACACATCTCTGATTGCAGTTTCTATAATTGGCAATTTTCATTGTGAAATCTGTCTTTCTAAGGGTGTTAGCTGCATCTAGTCTAAGATGGACTGATTTCTCTGAGGAGTAGCACTGAAGATTCTCAGGACTGCTACTGGGAAAAGATATGAGATAAAAGATAAAGTACTGTCCCATTGTAGTTGAATCAATTTACTGTGTAAGAGCCTCAATGACATCATATTATAGACAATAGGGCTGCAGCGATTAATCAATTATTAATCGAATAATTAACTATTTTGATAATCGATTAATCATTTTGAGTCCTAATTCTATGATTACATCTTCTTACATGTGAATATTTCCTGGTTTTTTTACTCATTTCTTTACTCCTTTGTGACAGAAAACTGTATATCTTTGGGTTGTGGCTAAAACAAGACATTTGAGGACTTCATCTTGAGTTTTGGGAAACACTGATTGATATTTTCTTACTATTTTCTGACATTTTATGGACCAAACAACTAATGGATTAATCCAGAAAATAATCAGCAGATTAATCAGTAATGAAAATAATCATTAATTGCAGCCCCGCAAAATGTCAAAATTTTATTTTTTATTTTTTGGCACTTAATATCCTTTATATGTTGGGATATTTTAAAATTTGTTAAACAAATACTTATGGGTAGCACAGTGGCTTAGTGGGTAGCACTGTTGCCTCACAACGACAAGGTCCCAGGTTCGGAGGTTGTTCTGTTTTATCTAACGAGAGGTCACCGTCGCTGCCGTTCAGTACTTATGCTGATGGGTACAAAGGTGCACTTTAGCACACTTAATTTATAGTTTGACACTGTACCATAGGTGATTTCTCTGTCAGTTGCGTAGTAAGCAGATGAGACATGAGTGTCATTTACTTTTATTTGTATCATCAAGTGACATAAAAACTGTGACTCTCCATATGTTATAAGGTATTTGTTAGTCGTTATGTTTTCTAAATTCTGACACCAATGTTGTGTCACACGGTGGCTTAGTGGTTAGCACTGTTGCCTCACAGCTAGAAGGTCCCAGGTTCGCTTCCGACCTGGTCCTTTCTGTGTGGAGTTTGCATGTTCTCCCCGTGTTTGCGTGGGTTCCCTCCGGGTGCTCCTGCTTTCTCCCACTTCCAAAGACATGCAGGTTAAGTGAACTAATGACTCTAAATTGACCGTGCGTGTGAATGTGTTTGTCTGTCTATATGTGGCCCTGCGAAGGACCGGCGGCCTGTCCAGGGTGTACCCTGCCTCTCGCCCAATGTCCACTGGGATTGGCTCCAGCCCCCCCCCCGTGACCCTTAATTGGAATTACCGGGTACAGAATGAATGAAAAACAAATACTTTTTAATGACAAAATATTTGAATACAACATTGAAATTTATTGTTAGAATTTATGGTTATGATCTATTGGTAAGTTAACGAAAGGGTGAATAGAGTGATTAGAAAATAATCAGGAGATTAATTGAAAAAATAATTGGTAGATTAATCAAAAAATTATCAATAGATTAATCGATTACAAACTAATCATTAGTTGCAGCCCTAATAAATAACAAAAAAAACACCACACTTAATACCACACTTTCTTAATTGTCAGTGATGATGTTTGCTATGAATATTGTTCAGTCTGTGGTTGTCTTAATAGCTGTTTTATTCCCTCCCCCCTGAATCCACATGCCACAATTCTGTCTTTTTCCTTCTGTCTTATCAGGATTGCTGAGCTTTCTCCCCTCTGCAAGTTTTGAGAAAAATATCCCTCTTATTTTGGGCTTTGGCTTATTCTCTCTCAGTAGGGGGCAGTGGAAAAGAAACTACAAGGGCACATAAAGCCTTCAGAGTCGAACCCGACTTCTTTTTGTCTTTTTTTTTTTTTTTTGATCTAGATAGATGTCATATTGAACACACGCACTCACGCACACTCTTCGGTGGGATAGCTTCGCTCCAATCTGTCTGCTCCTCTATTTCAAAACTCACCCACGCAAACCTGACACAAGGCACAGAAGTGGAGAGGAGAAGGAGGAGGAGAAAGAAAGAAAGCAAAATGTGGCTGGGTAGGAGAGGAGGAATCGTAGGAGGGGAAGGAAACAAGAGGCGGGAGGGAGGTGCTAGTGCATTGAGAACGGAGGGATTAAAGTTAGAAGATTAGAGTTAGAAGATGATATCATTTGGTGGAGATGAGCGGGAGCAAACGAGCAGCGCAAATCACCTGATGTTAACGAGCTGCCTCTTAAATTACTCCAGCCGAGTGTGTGCTTCAAGCTGGATCTGGATGGATCCGTGTTGTGCACGGGATGCATAATGCTTGTCTTAACATTATTTACTGCGCGCTGATATATATATTGTATGTCTTCTGCTGCCACAGAGCCCAATACTGGCCTCGTGCTGCAGAGGATGCCTTCTTATATACAAAGTGTGAGATTTTAGTCAGCCTGAGGATGCTGAGTTTGGCCCAGGCCTATCCTCATACAGTCTCCAAAGGAAACCGTCCCCTCTGTTGGAGCGCCAACAAAGTAAAAAAATAAAAATAAAAAATACAGAAATTCCTTCTCTCCTCGGTGACTTCACATGCTGTCACTCTCGTCTTTGTGGTGTTCACAGTGTTTACCAGCGCTGAGAAACAATGGTGTAGCAAAGACGGGGAGTCATCAAATTATATTAAAATGCTGATTTGTAGCCAAATGTGATTTTTACTGATTCTTCGCGACATGTTAAAACGGTGTAAACCATTAGATGCATGCAGCAGGGATTGCAGCAATTTGCCTGAAATGAATGTGAGTATAAACCTGCATGCTTCAGACTGTTCTCCAGGGGAGGCAGCCCACGAGAGGAGAGAGGGTGAGTGTGAGTAGGTGTGGGGTATGTGGTGGCGGGGATAATATACATTTCTGTTTTAGCCAGGAGCCCAGCAGCAGGAGAATAACTTTCATTGGCTGAACTCTAAATATTGCATGACTTCCTGATGGCAGTATGCTGTCTGAGGCACTGTCTGGCCTGGTATTAACCTGTCCGGATAAATCAGCCCTTTACCCAACTCCGTTCCTCTACCCAAAGTAGCAACCCCCACCCCCTGCTTCCCATACTCCTGTGACCCTCCAGCTTCACCTGTTTTTCACGCACCATTTCTGCCTGCAGACCGCTCACTCTGGTGCAGCACACTTGTGAATGTGCATATAGGTGGAGTTACGCTGTGCTCTTCTGCCAAGGCCCCTAACGTCAAACGCAGTCTGGCAGGTGACAAATAGTTTTTTAATTGCTTGCACCAGGAAAATCATTAGTCTTCTCCCGTTCCTTGGTGGGACTCGGCAGAACGTGAGCACAATAATAATAGTCCCGTTTCTCGCTTCCCACCTGCTATTTTTAGACCAGGTATTTTAAAGGCCCATCTCTGTAGATGTGGGTGTAGCTGAGCCGCACGTGTGTTTCATGTATACACGAGTGTGTCCGTAGTGAAGGTGGTCTAAATGGTCGATAGGTGTTTTATTCCTTCCTTGTGAAGGAGGGGAGAGTGTTTGTCAACCCTGTTCTGCCTCATGAGACTTTTTCTCATTGCTGTTGCTGTTCCGCAAGCCCTGGGAGAATACTCTGTGTGTGTGTGTGTGTGTATGTGTGTGTGCGAGCATTGTGTGTAGGTCCGCGTCTGGCAGACTGTAGCCTTCGCCATTGTGCTGTAGTGCATTACTGTAGCAATCCACCGACACAGCGGCCAGCCAGATGAAGCCGTCCAGTTTATGGAGCAACCTGCAAACTCCAGCTGCTTTTGGTTGGGATTGTGCTTAGTGGTGAGATATAGTATTGATTTTCTCTCCTCAGTGCCCTTGCCATCCCTGTGTAGATATGCACCAATGCTCAGCATGCATTCACTGAGAGAGGGGAGAGGGGAGAGAGCCGAGGAGGATGTTTATGTGACGATACTGACCCCATTCGTTCACATGGAAAAGGCAGAGAACATGAGGCGTCTAGACAGCAGAGGGGAATTGAGTTTTCAAGGCTCAGATTGCAAGATGAGCCCTGAATTTGATTTCTGTGTCATACAAGCATTTGTTATTTTATGTCTGAGCATCTGAGGTTGTGGGTGTTTGTGCGTCTGCATTCCAGTATGTGTGCGTGTGCGTGCATGTGTGGAGGTATGTATGTGTGCACATGATATGTTTTTATATGTCTTGGCAAGCAAAATGTAATTGTACCCCAGATGTTTACCTACTTTTTGCTCCTTTGGTATGAATCCCGGGGAGAGGCCATGTTCAGATCCCACCTTCTCTCTCCTCCTTCCTTTCATTTAATAACATCACACACATGGTCAGTCATTATTTGAAACATTTCTGTGAAAGCCACACGTCGCACCGCAATGATTCAAGTACCGCAATATAGAAATTATATAACTTAAAAGTCGCATTAAATATTATGCAGAAATATTATTATTTGACCTTTCCATGAATTTTAAGTGTGGTTTTTATAAAATCGTTAAGCAATGAATTGAACCATTAATGATACCTTTAGGTGTACACTAAATCAATGATTGCTGTTATGGCCCACGTACTGGATCCTTGTTATGGCCAGAATGTCTCAAAAATGTGTGCACACACCAGTACACACACATCTACAGCTTCTAACTAGATAACTCATAGACCTGATACCGCCTCATCCATGTAATAAGGGCCAGTGCCATTATTACCTCTGCCAAATGACCGAGGAGGGCAGGTCAGGTCTGGGAGCATGATCTGGTACCGCACGTCACTGCATCCCCCATACCACAGAACCGCCTTGGGTTCTGGATGGCAACCACCCAGGTAGACAACTGGTCCAGCCCAACCTCTCAAAAGTAACCATCTATCTGCCGCAGCCAGGTGAAACGTGGGTGTCCCTTGACCTTCTCCAGCTACTGGGGTCCTCAGCACTGAGGCAGCTGTGTGCTGGATCACACCCAGAGAAACGCGTTACATGGCCAAAATGTTGTGGTTTGCCATGCAAGTGATACGCCTCATCTGAGTCTCCCTAATGCTAGGTTTACACATAACGACGACAAGTCAAGAATGTCACGAATCTAAATTCGTGACGGAGGATCACGAATTTGATGATTCGGGGCAGAGGCGTCACGCGCCGTCACAATCTGTTACCGCGTGTTACGATTAATGGCACGAATCACTGGCGGATCATCACGGCTCCTCTGGCTCAGACTCGTTGTCCCGATCAGCAGCAGGAGGAACGACAGCAGGAGGAACTAATGCAGGAGGCAGAGCTTCAGGAGCGCCCTGTGGATCATCAGCATCAGGTCTGGAGCGCGACTTGGCGGACTCGGAACGGCTTTGCTTCTTTGGCATCTTGCAGCAGGTACGAAAACGAACTGAAGAAATGCGGTGCTGCAGGGTTTTTATATCATTCGTGGCCGCGCGCGTGGGCGGGAACAGTGATTCTTAGTGGCGCGCAGTTAAACGTGACACCGCGTGAGAGCCGTCGTGTCGCGACGTAAAGACGCGTGCCGGGATGGGCTCCAAGAACCATCAAGAATACACTACGAATGCTGTCACGATCT
>OMMV01195273.1:3967-36125 GCA_900302635.1 Chatrabus melanurus
TTGTCTCGTAAATACATTTGAAGTAATCTGTGATACTTTTGCTGTAAATGAACAGTCATTCATGTGGTTAATCGTTCTGATTCTGAGCTTGCCTTGAGCCTGAAGCAGATTTGAACCCGTTTTCTTTGGTGGGCCTTCATACATCAAATCTCAGCATTTCCTTTCTGCCGTCATCACCAAAAGGCTTCAGTGCCGTCCTTGTCTTCATCATGGACTGCCAAGCATCAGTCTGTCAGCCCTCCATGCTCGTGTGACGCACATTGGGATGGATATCCAGTTTTGGCTGAGAGAGGCGTGGAGTCAGCTTCGATCGACCCCGGCGGTGGATGAAGCGCTCTTGACGTGAATCAGGCCTGTCAGCTCGTGTGACGGCTGCCTGTCTCGGCCCGTTTGCTCACCGCTGACATGATGTGATGGGAGATGATACCGAACAACGGCACGTTGGCTCTCAGATGCGAGCAGGGGGCCCCGGGGCATCAACACTCTGACAGATGCCACTTTATAGCTTTAATCCCAAAGTCTTAAAACAGCAGTTGACACAAATTGAGGTTGGCTTTTTTTTCTGTTGGCAAGGCAAAAAAAAAAAAAAGGAAATCAGAAAAGCTTTCGACTTTACTCACCATGTTAGTGCTTTTTACCAAATAATTTTTTATCACTTGAGTGTTAACCTTGCAGATTGATCTGAGAGATAAAGGAGATAGTGGAATTTTAAAAACCAGTTTATTTTTCATTATTTGCATAAAATCCTTTTTCTTTTTTTTTTTCTTTTTTATTGGGCCAGATTTTTGGAGTTTTTAATTTTTTCTAAGTTTTTTTTTTTTTTTAAAGTTTTTTCCACAACATTATGATTTTGCATTTTAAACTAGAATCTACTGTAATATCTTATTTCACAGCATTAAACCCAATGCAGCACACAATTTGCTCTCATTCATCACTCAGTCTGCGTGGTTTGCAGCATTTTTAGTTAAAAAAATATTTAAAATTCAATAGAATCCAAATAAATCTGTCATTTTATTTCATGTCTTTGTTTTGGGTATGCCATTTCAGAGGATTTTGCACAAAAACACCGTTTGGTCATAAAAGGTTAAACTCTTGAGAGGAACAAACTAAACAGAGACAAAGCTTTGTGTATCTCCACAAAAAAAAAAAAAGTTCCTTTTTATATGCTGCTCGTTTAGATTGTGATTTGTTTCTAAGAATGAGTGTCGGGATGAGGTACAAACGATTAGGCCAACAGATCGTGCAGACATGAGCTGAGAGACAAATGCACATTATATCACGTGATTGCACTATAATTACACAAAAACAAGGACTGGAATCAACTTTCAAACACATGATAATATCTGTCAATTGTGATATCAATATTCTCCATTTCCATTTGGAGTGCACGGAATGTGCAATGCACATTAAATTAATTATATTGAACCTTCATTACTTTGGAGACAGGGTTTGTTGAATTCCTGGGGATTATGATAAATTGTGTTTACCAGCTATAAGAGACAAAGATGGGTTAATGAATCGTTGTGCCACTGGAGTGCTGTCATACAGAAAGTCGTGTTTAGAAAAATAAAACACTTATGGAAGAAGACAGCGCGTCAGAATTTTTTTTTATTTTTTTAAATAAGATTTGCTGAGGATTGTTGAAGGTGGAACACATAATCCACATTTAATGATGATCATGTTGAAAATTCTTCATTTAATGTCTCCATATACAATCAGGTCCATAACTATTTGGACAGTGAGAATTTTTGTAATTTTACCTCGACACCTCAACAGTGACATGGAAATGAAACAACTAAGGTGTACTTGTAATGTAGACATTTAGGTTTCATGTGACGCCCCAAACTTATCAATTAATGTGGCCTTCCTTGCGAGTTCATTCCCCCTAGAGAACCAGAGAAACTAGGTCCCACATTGACTCTGAGCCATGTCCATCACAGGTGACACAGCACAGGCCATTGTAAACTTTGTACAGACCAAAACACTGTTGTGCCTCAGGGCCATTTGAGAATAGGTCAGAAAGACATCCCTGCAGATAGTGCAACTTGGGTAAAGCTCCACCTATCAGACCCACCAATGTTGCTTGAACCTGAGGAAAATTGTCTGCAGCTACAGCAGCTGAATGAAGGTGAGGGCTTGATGGACATTTAGACAGAAGGGCACCAGTACGGTACTGGCCCTTCAGAAACCACACAAAACATGACTTTATCTTGCCTCGAAAATCTCCCATTGGTAGCATTCAACCAGTCAAAAACATTATTGAAACTGGCCAAACTGCAAGCAGGGACATGAAGAGTGCCACCACACCCCAAGTTGCCCCAAACTGTTTGCCATGACTGTGGCAGATACCAGGTGATACAAGTCACCTTAATGAGGAGCATCAAATTATTGTTAAAAGAAAAAAAATCTGAATGAGTAGTCATCTGCTTTTGCAAGAGATGCCAAATTTACAGATGTCGCTAAACCCCAAATATGACTTTCCAGTACAGTCAGCCTACTCCTCTGTTCTTTATTCATTATTTGCAGAAGTAAAGGAGATCTTTTGGCGAAAGGATGGATCATCAAGTCAAAGTCCCTTATGTAGCCCCCTATTGTGTGTCCACAAAACGGATGGCTCACTTTGCCTTTGCATTGGACATTCGCTTATCGCAGACTGAACCAGAAAACCCTCCCAGACAGCCACCCTTTACCGTGAATCCAAGATCTGACCGACAATTTTCGGGGGGCACTCAGTTCAGTATCCTTGATCAAGGGAAGGCATATTATCTAGGGTTTATGGTGAAAGGCACGAGACATTTGACAGCGTTTGTGACTCCATGAGGGTTACAGATATGAGTAAAACCTTTGGCCTCTCCAACGCACCTGCAGCCTTCCAAAGTGGTATGGAGGAGATATTGAACTCACTCAGAGATGAATGCTGTATTCCCTATTTTGATGGCATCCAAAACCTTTGAGGATCACGTTAAGGATGTTCACAAAGCCCTGAGAGCACTCAAACAACATGGCGTGAAGGTATGACCTGAGAAATGCATGCTATTTCACAGACAAGTTGGATATGTGGGTTGCCTTGTATATGCAGAAGGTGTGCGTGTTGACCCAAGAGACTTGGTGGCTGTATCGTCACTTAAGGTCAAAACATCCCAGACAGTTGGTGACGTGAGGCGGCTCTTCGGTTTTCTTCTCTTTGGTTATTAATACAGCTACATACAGGACTTCTCAAGCATCGTGAAACCAGGATACGAGTTTCTCAAAGTAAAACCGGGCAGGTTACCCCTATAGCCTCAGCAAACAAAGAGCCCTCAACTGTCCTTGAAGACCCTTGTGGAGTGGACTGGCGAGCACCAAGGAGCACAAGAGTCAATTCATTGGCATGCTCACCAATCTTCCAATCTTGGCGTACCCTGACTTCAACTTACCTTTCCTATTCCGCACAGATGCTTCTGAACAGGGCCTTGGTGCTGTACTCTATCAGCGCCAGTATGGTAAGCTGAGGGTTATGGGGTATGGTTCCAGAACACTGTTGCCAGCTGAGAAGAACTATTGTCTGCACCCTGGGAAATTAGAATGTTTGGTGCTCACATGGGCCATGTGTGAAATGTTTAGAGATTATCTATCTATACTTCACCCCAACTACCTCATTTACAATGATACTAACCTTGTTTTTTATTTATTGAGCACCGCCAAGCTCAATGCTGTGGGGCACCATTGAGTTGGGAAGTTGCCTGACTTCCAGTTTGGGATAAAGTACAGACCTGGAAAGGCAACACACTGTCATGCATGCCCCTCGATATTGACAAGTATGTGGCAGAGCGCACCAAGAAGTTATCACTAGCAGCGGTGCAAGCCACATGGAACGGGACCAAAGCTGCTCAGGAACAGGACGTAGCACGGGCTGCTGCGCTGGCTCTCGCTGCAAACACGATTATATGTGTGTGTGTGTGTGTGTGAACAGAAAGAATGTTTTAGTGATACCAAAAAACACAAACTCTGCAACATTGGCTGCTTTGTTTTCTACTTTAAATTCTGTCTCGCTTTATTTTTCATTTCCACTTCACCATATCAGGCTTGACTTGCTCTGAAAAAAAAGTGTGTCCGCACGGTATGAAGTATGTGTGAGGGTCACACGTCCTCGCCACACTTCATGTGGTTTTTCAGCGCACACATCGTTTATAAGTGAGGCCCCTGGTTGGTCCTGTTGCACATGCGGCTGCATATTTTAATGTAAATCCAATAAAAGTGTCATTCAGAATATTGTGTGAAGTTGAAAGTTGATGGCGTGTTTGAAATTGTAAAACAATACAAGCATAACTTTAGTGTAGAGTTGGCATTTATAGAATCACCCGACAGCAGATTGTCACTCACTGCTTGTCAGTCTGTACTATTTTGGTGGCGATGTCGAAAGTGATACTTCAGTGGTGTGAAAAGGTCTTCTCACAGACGGCCAATAAAAATGATTGATGTGCACAAAAGGTTTCGTAGGAGGTGGAGGGCTGGAGAAGGGCCTGCAGCAGATATTGCATAGAATTCTCCAGATTTTGTTCATCTTCACTGTTGCACGTAGCACCAGCGATGTCTCACGGATGATTCTGGAAGTCTCCACTCTGCACAATCATCCACCAGCATGCATGAATCCAGATTATGTTTTCATTGTTTTCTTTTCTTACAGATGTGCAGCCCATGTAGATTTTTCCCAAAGCATTTGATTCAGTTGCTCTCTGGGACATCCTGAGAATTTGTGGGATCCCCAAGAAGTTGCTGGATATAATAGCCAGCCTATACACAGATACTGTGAGTGCTGCACAGAGTGGAGGCAGAGACTCTGTACAGCACCGTTTTCCCCAGTGAAAACTGGTGTTTATCAGGGATGCGTTCTGGCTCCTACACTGTTCAGTGAGTGGTTGCATGGACTGGGTGTTGGGTAGGATTGTGGAGACCAGCGAAGGTTTGCTGACCTTGACGTCGCGGACGATGCTGTGATCTTTGCCGAAGATCACAGAAGCTGAGTGACGAATCGGATTGCCTGGGTTTGGCATTGTCCTGTATCAAGACTAAGATCCAGGCTTTTAATGACTTCCTGGACTCGGCCATCAGAAGTGTATCTATATGTGATGAAAGTGAGTAACTTGTAGAGACATTCACTTATCTCAGCAGCGACTTTCATGTCTCTGGGTCCTCAGCCTTTGAGATCAAGAGATGCCTAGGAAGAGCTTATGGGGTCATGAGGTCGCTGGACAGAGGTGTTTGGCGATGCCGATATCTTTGCAAGAGAATGAAGGTCCAAGTCTTTAGGTTCCTGGTGCTTCCTGTCTTACTGTATGGTTGTGAGACTTGGATGCTAACCAGTGACCTAAGGCGATGACTGGATGTCTTTGGAACCAGGTATCTTCAGAAAATCCTTGGGTACTGCTGGAATGACTTTGCATCAAATGAGCAGTTACTTAAGGAGACTAACATGAGTAATATCACTTACATTGTGAGGGAGCATCAGCTTAGCATCAGCTAAGACTCGGGTCTTATCCTTCACTTTATAGATCCAGCACATAGGTGCCTGAGTATTGATGACCCCAGTGGCTGGAGAAGTCCAAGGGGACGCCCTCATTTCACCTGGCTGCGGCAGATAGATGGTTACTTTCGAGATGTGGGGATGGACCGGTTATCTGCCTGGGTGGTTGCCATCCAAGACCCGGGGTGGTTCCGCGGTGTCGCGATGCAGCGCAATATGAGGGCATGCTCCCAGACTGGACTTGACAGATGTGACTTCTCTCTCAGGAGAGTGAGATGGTTTGATTTACGTCCTCCTCTGAGGAGGTTATAAGATTCGACCACAACACTGACCTTGGGTTCTGTGCCCAAAGTTCCAACTGAAACACCAGTCGATGCCACCAAGTCACCTTGGCTATGAATCCTTTGAGCATAAAAGAAGAGCGAAAGAACATCAAAAGCACCAAGACAGAAAGAGGAGAAGACTGGACACCATCAACGCATCACCTGTGCTACCATGCTCTAAATGCGACAGAAAACGTACACATTTAGGAGTACATAGCCACCTGAGAGATCATGACAGAAGAAATACCGACCACGAGCTGTGGATGCTGCAGGCACACAGGCAGGTGTTATGGTCACATAAGTGCCACCCCTCCTGTCACATTCAATTCAATGTATTTATACAGCTTCAAATCAGATCACAAGTGGCCCCAAGGTGCTACATATGTGTAAGGTTTAAAGCGTACTCAACCCATGAGCAAGCACATTGGCAACAGTGTTAAGGAAAAACTCCCTCAGCTATTTTTTGATTATAGGAAGAAACGTCAAGCAGACCAGCCTCAGTGGGGTGAACATCTGCTTTGGCCTTACTACCAATACCAAAACAACAAATAAAACAAAAGCACAAGGAACTGTCAAATATGTAGAGACAGAAATGTTGCAGTGAAGCAATCATATACATACAGAGTCCAGTGATCAGAACAACCAATGCTCTTTACCTCTTGGTTGTCTTTTGAGCCAGAGTCTCAGTAAAATGGGCTACAAATGGTGAGTCAGTGTTTGTATTGATGCCAGATCAGTCATTTATCGGACATTCCCAAGGCTTTGTCCACATGATGGTCCCCTAATCCAGAGGCACGCTCCGGATATCAAGAGCTCCCATGTAGACTCCACATATCCCAGTCTTGGAAGGATCTCGGATGGTGGATGGATGGGTGACATGGTGCCAGTACCAAAATTTGGTCTACTTTAAGTGCCAAAAACCTTATTTTTGATTGTTAATTAAAACATAGTACAGTGTATAATGGTGGTTATTGGGTCATTATCCAACATGTTGTTGCTTTAACACTTTAACGTGTTAATGGCATTGCCAAAGTATAAACATCACTGCAGAAATGTCTTCACGTTTGACCTCATCAGATTTTAATCAGCCGGGTTCTACAACATCAAATTGTTGCTCGCAGTGAGATTTCACTTTGATATTTGCATTTGGCAGAAGGGAATTCTCCATCACAGCAGTTTATGGCTGAAAAATGGAACATAAAAACCATGAGCTGATATGTACTAATTTGTTTTTGAAATACACACATCATAAAGTGTCCATAAAATAATGTAACTAAACATAAATATGCACACGAGTCGACTATTTAGCATGCAAACACTCTTTTTTCAGGCACATTATTCACTTGTGAGTTTTACCTTCGTGTGCGTGAGGGTTATTAAGTAGATATCGATTGTGATTTGATTAAACTCTTGCTAATTTGCTGCAAACCAGCAAGACATTTAATCAAATTAAAATCAATAGTGTCTTAAGAGCCCTTGGTACATCCCTGGAATGGGGGACTACAGACGTGTTTATACAGAGGCGTTATAAATTACTGGTCAGGCTGATACACCTGATTGGATAATGTTGGAGAAAAGAGAGGATGGACCGAGAAGGAGAGCGAGAGGTGGGGTACAAAGGATGTGTCACTCTTAAAGTGCGGAGGTCGGACAGATTTGTGTTCACTACAGTTGGCCTCGCTGTATCAATGCCCACAATGTTACAACATCTGGAAGTCATTGACCACGAGATAAATTATTTCAAACAGTTACTCTATTGTTTTAACTTCAAAACCTTTTCAACGATTGTTTTATTGTGCATTTTAAAGCACGACATTTTAAAAGCATGGTCATTTTTCCGCAGCTTGTACCAAATAATGCATCGTGGTCTGGTGGTGACCCGGCAGTCACAAGGTCACTGTGCACGTTAGGTGTCAATTATACCGCCTCCATATGTCCCACTCTGCTCCTATTTATCTTCATCCCTCCTGGTTCACCCCATGACCTCCTATAGGCCCAGCAGGGACAGATCCAGGCCTTCATGTAACACAAACACAATGACTTTTAATAATGCTTCCTTCTCCCATGTCAACATTTTTCTTCTGTCCATCAAAGCCGTTTGTTTATATGCTTTTGGGAAATCAATTTACCCTTTGGACTCACTTATTATAGGAATTATGATTTGTGTGCTGCTATTTTTTATGTAATTGGTACGTACATTTGCAGTAGCCAATCTGACAATAATGTTGACCTTTGCGACTGCAAACTGTCAATTTCCTTTAAAATTATGCAAATGACTAAAGATAATATAATGTAACCATAACCTAGAAGATGTGCTCAAAGATCATAGTAATAATGACCAAACCGTCGAGGTTTATCACCAATCGACAGAGGAGGAAAGCCCAAATTCTAGCTTTAATCTCATCAGATCTTTGTGACATCATAAGGGCAAAATTCTGAGCAGTATGACAAAAGAAAAAACATCTAACAAAGTTAAAGAAATTGAAAAAATAGATTCAAATGATGCTCAACTCTTCCTGGACTTAAATACTATCTCTAATCCATGAACAAACAAAGACAATAACATAACCTCCACCCTCCTCTGTTGGTTGATGGAGGTAATAAATGTGCCTTATATGTGGAGCCTGTATCTCATAAATATAAATTCATACATCTAAATGTGTCATTGAAGTGTTTGTGTGTTAAAATAATTGACCGGAAACAGACATCGCGGCAGACAGGCCTAATTAAGAAATTCCATATAAAGGACATCAAACAAAACGTAGCATATTGCTCACACAGGCCCTCTTTCCCATCTGGCAAAAATTGCTATTGTGGCTCATTGTCTAAAAATAGGGATGAAGACAAATTGTTATCATTTGCCAAAGCCCATGACAATAATGATGAATGAACACTTTTTTCCTTTTTCTCCGATGCCCTCTGAAGTCATTGCTTAAGGCTTTTTTTCTCTATTTCCCCTCAGTGCTTTCTACCTGTGTGTCTCTCTCTGTCCTCCTTATCCCAACGTTCTCTGTGTCTACGTTAATGTGGAAACCCTGAATTGAATAAACATCATTGGTACAGTCCAATGCGTGCTTTGCTGTTTATTCATTTGCTTTAATATTTTTCATGCAGTCGGCATAAAGGAGGGAGCGATGGTGGTGGATTGATGCTGTGATTGATCACCTATTTACCCTGACAACACTGGACTCCCCCGACCACCTGCCCACTCAGTTTGTCCTGTACCAGACTTCCTCTGTGGGTAATGCCCCTGCTAACGGGGGGAAGTTGATTTGTGTCCTTCCTGAAGCACAGTGTCCTCTCCGCGTCTGCTGCAATTCCCTAAAGGAAAGATGAAAAACAGACTAAGATCCAGGTTTTCAATGACTTCTTCGACTTGGCCATCAGAAATGTATCTGTATCTTACCCTGTAATCCGTGTTGAGCATGTTGTGACTTTGCTTGCCAACTCGTCCTACACCGTTCAACCTACAGTAATCAATCTTGGCAGACACATTCACAACACCACTGGTTTTGGGCTCGGGCACTTAAAATTTCAATAATCGCACTAATAATCATTAACCCCATTAACCCTGTACATAGTTCAAACAGACCCATTTTGTGCACAGTAAAGCATTGCTACTGCATATGTTTATTGTGTCAGCAGTTTTTTTGCCACATCTGTTGTCCTTGATTACGTCTGCGACAGCAATATTGTAAACTGTAAACACAGAAGCTGTCTAAAAATGATTTCATGCCATGTCAGCACTTTTGAATACTCTGGTGCCGGATCCCACACTTTCACCATTGGTAGTCCTTACTGGACATCAATCACTCACTGATATACTGGACAATGATGCTGACAGTAAGTAACCACCGACACTGGACAATGAGTGACCACAGACGGTGGACGCTAAGTAACCACCAATGCTGGACAATGAGTGACCAGCGATACTGATTACACCTCCATTATTACCAGCTGTCACATACAGCGTAGTTCGCACTGAGGGTCTGCTATCCTGCATTGATTCTGTGCCCATTGAAAGTGTGTCACAAGTTTGTTACCAACTGCAAAATGTTCAGGTTGTCTGAAAATTTGTCTGCAGCAGGCAGCGCCCTGAATCCATGCCTCAGTACCCATTATAGGATGTTGGTGAATAATCATTAATGGGTTTTGCACTAAGATCTACTCATTCTGGCTTGCTACTATAAAGTGCCCCGTGATAAACTGTTATTAATCTGCCAAGCACAAAACAGGGCTACTGTGGCCACAGTGTATGTTAGCAGCTTCATTTTGAGATATATCCTAATTGACAATAGCCTATTATTGATTTGATGGTTTCTTGCGCTTATATCTCCTTTCCTGTTCGAAGAACGGGCTTATATTCCTAATGTTGTGAACGTGTCAAACTTGTAGAGACATTAGCTTATCTCAGCAGTGACATTTATGCTTCTGTGTCCTCTGCCTTTGAGATCGAGAGACAACTGGGTGCTTGGCGATGCCGATACCTTTACAGGAGTATGACGGTCCAACTCTTTAGGGTCCTGGTGCTTCCTGCCTTACTGTGTGGTTGTAGGACTTTGAACATAACCATGTGACCTAAGGTGACAAGATGTCTTTGGTACTTGGTCTTTCCAGAGGATCCTTGGGTACTGTTGGAATAATTTTGTGTCAAATAAACGGTTACTGAGAGACTAAGACAAGGAGTATCACTTGCATTGTGAAGAGCTGCAATATTGACTGGAAGACCTGGGAAGAACAAACTAAAGACCGTGCTAGCTGGAGAGGGCTGATTCACGCAGGAATGGAAAGTTTTGAGAAGATGCAGACGAGCAACATTGAGGAGAAGAGGAGAAACCGGGTGACAAAGAGACCCTGACCGCCCAAAACCTCCCACCACGACCACTGCAAAGTATGTCAGAAGCAGTGTGCAACACGACTGGGACTCTTCAGCCATCCTAGGGTCCACCAGACCACCAAAGATTAGGGGACCATCATCCTCGAATCCAGAGGGATAGCCACGATGACACCTCAGTGTTGAGGACCCCAGTGGCTGGAGAAGGTCAAGGACACGCCCACGTTTCACCTGGCTGCAGCAGATAGATGGTTACTTTGGAGAGGTGGGGATGGACCAGTTGTCTGCCTGGGTGGTTGCTATTCAGGACCTAAGCTGGTTACATGGTGTGGTGGATGCGGCAACGTGTGAGGACTATGTGTCATCTGCATAACTGTGAAAACTGGTGTTCATTCTCATAACTAATGACTTGTCCAACAAAAATAAAACCTGTAAAATAAATTGGGCCATAATTGAGCCCTGAGGGACACCTCATGGTCGGTCTGTCCCCTGTGGGGAGAAATCATCTATATTACAAAAAAATACTTTTCTACCACAAGTTCTAAACTATTGAAGAACTGTGTTGAGACATTCCAGTCTCGTGTTCTCATCATGTGCAGGAAATTGTGTTCCACTTTATCAAAATCTGCACACTGATTTTTTTTTTGTATATTTATGTTGTGATCAGTCGAATGACATTCACGTATTTAATAAAACACAGTTCTGTGAGGAGCCCTGTAGACGCATAAATAAATAAATAACAGTTTGAACTTTGGGAAGGGGCAGTGTGTGCGTTTACACGCGTTTAGCACTAACACACTCCTGCGTGCACAGATCCGAGCTTTTGTGCGTGTGTTTGTGAGGAACCTGGATGGGAGCTGGTGATGGAGAGTGTGGGAGAAAGAGGGAGTCGGGTTCAGAGCCAGTTCAGCTGCACACGGCTTGACAAATTATTTGTGGAATTGTTGCATTCACAGTCACTTAAATAGGAATCTGTCAGAGAGGAGGAGCCGGCCGGCCGGCCTCGCCGCGGCGCACAGCGGAGTAGCTTCCATGGTGTCGTAACACCTCAGCAGCCGTGCCCTCCTCCTCCCTCCTCCACAGTCTCTGTCTGTTTGCCTCTTTCTCTCCCGGAGTGCCTCCCTCTCTCCTCCAGCCTGCCGTGATGGATCGAGCCTAATGCAAATTTACAACCATTTTATATGTCGAAGCCTCCCCCCGGCCGGCTGGAGGAACATAGCTCAACATCATGCTTCCAAGATGTCCGCCTCGGAACAGCCGGCATCATCGGCCTCCTCTCAATCTCTCAGCTTCACAAATCTCAGCTGGATGGAGATTAATGCCACTGTGGGCCCCCCCGGCTACAGCCGTACGCTGTCTGTGTGTGTGTGTGTGTGTCGATGCCATATTGTTCCACAGAACGCCGTGACGATGCAAAGCACATAGAAATCCTCTCCACAAAAACAGGAAGTCTGTGTTTGACCCTCCACGTCTGCCTTTGTATAGTGATGGGCTTTCGGGGTGTTTCAGTGTGTCGGTAAGATGTATCCACCAACATTGTTGTATATCACCCTTTTGGATGGAGGGATAGAAAAACGAAGGGGGAAGAAAGGAGCCAGTTTTTCACCCTATCAGCTTGGAAAGGCAATGTTGTGCCCTTGTAATTGAGTAGGTACCTCATCTATCAACGGTGCCACCCCGGATAATAAATATAGAGTACACAGGCAGCTCCTGTGAGATTTAAAGAACGGCTGTGAGAAGGAGCATGTGTGTGTTTGTTTGTGTGCATGTGTCCACGTGTGTATGTTGAGTGGAAAAAACTAGAACAGGTGCCTTTGTCCTGACACGCTACTTTTCTATGTTCTTGAAAGAGTTCTGATCTTATGAAACCTCTACAAGCACGTTCTGCGAGTGTCGATGTTACGCCCTCGACACGGAGCCAGTGTAGGAGTCATTAAACTGTAACCTCTCACCCGCTTACCGTGCTCGGAGCACGGAGCCTGGCTCTGCTGTAGATGGAAATGGATTGGAATATTTGCCTGATGGTACTTCTTGTTGTGAACCATCCCTGCATAGAGGACAGGTGGCCGACCATTCCCTGTCCACTCAGACCTCAGCGGAGTTTCAATACCCTGGAGATATCAGTCTTTCTCCACACAGTGATTAAAGTTTTCCAAAAATTACCAGATTTCCGTGATTTGTGGTTAAACCTGAAACAATTAATGCATGTGCATCAGGTAACACACCGTCTATCCACTGTGTGCGATGTTTTCCTGCTAAAACAAAGATCGTTTGAGTGGAAGAAGCGTCACTCTGCTTGTCCTGCAGCAAACGTTAATTGGTGCTCCTCAGGAAGCTGCGCCATCAGGCATAGTCAGGACTTCAAGCTAAACTGGTCAATTCATTTACAAAATAATCTATGCTGAGAACAGGATTTCTCAATCCCAGTCCTCAGGGACACCTAAACTGGACATTTTCTATCTGTACTGTACCTGCTTTACCCACAGTTGATCAGTCAGGTGTCGTCAGCTCTTGATTGGCTGAGCACAACTGAATGAGATAATTAGCTTTTGACAAAGCAGAGAGAGATGAAAAATGTGCAGGTTCGGGGTCCCTGAGGACTGGGATCAGGAACCACTGGTTTACAAGATGAATTTTCACTCTAAAATATTCTTGCTTCATCAGTTTATCATTTTCTTTACAGGTAGGAACATTAAAGGCTCTGTCCTGACGATCTATGGTACATGGTCTACAGCACTTTGGATTCGGGGTATGTCAAATCCCACATTGCTATTTACGCGGCGTGAGATCTGAGCGACAAGTCGGGTGCAGTGCACAAAGGGGATGTCAGGTTGTCACCAGTCATTGAGAGCGGCAGCGTCTTGTACATTGCTCTTCAGAAGTGAGAGACATGATTCAGTCTGCACAAAGTGTGTGAACATAAACAACACAAAAACTCCTGTCAAAGTTCCACAAAACACTGGGAGCCATGCCAAGTGCAGTGACTGGTATGACACTTCCATTAATACTCATTCTGAGTGTTGCAGAATGTCTTCAATGACCACCGTTGGTCCTCAGGAGATTCCACACTGAGACTTGTCACCTGCAGCACTTTTAATGGTAAGATAAAAACTGTTCACTCTGACTCAGACAGAAAATTGCTGTGAGCAACGTGTGCGTTGCTCTGCCGCAGACACAGAATGAGTGAGCTTTCTTTTTTCTGTTAAGGTTGGAGTGATTACAGTTTGTAATGCGTTTTTTGTAATCGAAGCACAGGTTGTTACGTATTTTAATGGCCTCATTCCTGCAACTTCTCCAAGTCCATCTCTGTCCACCCGATCTCCAGACATGTCCTGCCATCACCAACCCCATGTTGGTGATGTCCACCAGCATAAAAATATGGCACAAAGCAGAGCAATAAAAGTTATTTTTTCCATTAGTTTTTGTCCCCCGTTGCCCCGGCTGGGGAACATAGAATTGCTGTCCGTCCGTGTGTGTGTGTGTGCGCGCGCGCGTCCGGGTGAAACACAGTACTCGCAATAACTCTTGGTAGGTTGAGTGCACGGCCACCAAATTTGTACCACAGATGAATCCCATGGAGGTCTTGGATGAGTTCGATGATGAGTGACCTTGAGCTGCTTTACAAGGTCACAGAGCAAAAAAAAGAAAGAAAAAGAAAACAATACTCGGAATATCTTTCCACACATTAAGTGCATGGCCACTGTGCGACGGGGGACACAAGGCCTTCAGGCCAACATCCCATTTTTACTCTTATTTTGCTTTTAATTGTTGTATTGAATTCAGGTTTGTGGCAGTTGTGTGAGGCTATCTCAAGATTGCGCTTTGTAAACAGCATAAAGAAACTGCGGCTCAACATTAGACCAAGTGTCTGTTGGTCACATTCTGATGCCACACAGTAGCAATGCATGGGTACTGTGCCAGACCACACCTCCCTCTTTTTTTAAACCAGCACACCTGAGGGCGTGCAGATGAGTGCACTTATCTTTGGTACTTGGACGTTGGAGGCTCCTCTATGTTTTAACATGTGGCAGATGAATCCAGCACATCAGTATCGGCATGATGGCCTCTGCGCGGTTTGTTCGCCATACAGTACATGTTGTTTTCCGTGATGTTGCCGTTTCTGTTTCGACGAGTTCCACATCTTCACACCTACTTCGTTGTTCTCTTCTTTTTTTCTTTTTTTTTTGACTAATTGTTGATCAAATCACATTCAAGTCAAGTTTAACCGCCTGCGTTGTTTCAGAAAAAGCTTAGTATGAAGTGGGTGGTTCCAAAACGCACCTGTGCCCCCGAAGCATGAACCAGGTCACAGAACACGTGTTCCTTAGTGCGTCACATGAGTGACTCCATCACATCCCGATGTTTGAATCCCATGATGCTTTGCCTGGTCACTCCGGCTGGAAGCTGTGTGGGCTGTCGTGTAAATTGTGTGGAGACGTGTGCAGTACGTGTCGTGTGCATGCGCAGAGGGTTACAGTGTGTCATGCGTGTGTTTACACTGCTTACGGAAAGCATCATTCCAGAGATGTTAGCGTGTCAGGCCTCTTCATTACCGACATTAGGCTAATTAGCATGACTGTGTGTGTGTGCGTTGGCTTGTGTCGACTGTCGCTGGCGTTGTTATGGATGCCATGCAGGCGCTGACAGGCAGCCTGTACTCAAACATGGAGGCTGGCAGTTGACAAAGAGCACAGTCTGTCACAGAGGTACATGCTCGCTCTCTCTCACTCGCTCGCCATGTCTCCGGCTAATTGGGCCCTCTGGATGGCTTCGCTCCCGAGGATGTTTGTATACGAGCATATACAGTGATATGTGGCAGGACTTGGGGGAACGGTGCACAGACTATTGTGCATACTGTTGTCGAAAGCTGCTCGGGATGTTAAAGCGGAAATCTGGATCCTGACACATTTTCCTTCACCGTAAGCTGCAGATCCTGCGGGCGATTTAATTTGCGACAAAACACCTCGAACCTGCTTCTGCAAACACTTACAGTGACAAAGTGAAGCGACGGGTGATGAATATGTCATGTGACCAGTGCGATGACTTATTAGGTCACCAGGAGCAATGGTCCAGAATGACTCGGCTGCATGTTTTCTTCAATCCCGCTTTGACCTCTGGGTGTTTTTGAACAGTTTCTACCTAAATAACAAACCCTAAACTTATTACTCGTGAACATATGAAAAAGGAGTTACTTACTTTGTACCAACTGACAGGAAGTATTAAACAATTTCAGGAAAATAAGTTGGCTTTTACACATTTTTACAATTAAAAACAGGAACACAACGAACCAGCTCCTTGGATTAACTTTCAATTCAATTCAAAATGTATTTGTCATTTGCATGTCCACGCAGGTCAACAATACAATGAAATGTGCTGGACGAGGGTAAAAAAAACAGCGATCAACTACAGCAAATGTGATTAACATAGATAAAAAGAGGCATGTGCTCGTCAAAGTCAAAGTAATATGTGCTTAAAAAAGTACAAATACGCAAGCAAAAAATTGCTAAAAGCATAATATATAGAGGAAATTTTAAAAAAACTTCTGTGAACTTGTTAAATATGTAAACTCTAAATAATAATAATTTTATTTCTATAGCACTTTCAAGTAGAAAAAAATTACAAAGCGCTCTACATAATAAAACCATCAAAACAGAATAAAACATTTTGCATTCATTAGAGCAATTAAAATTTAATATCAAATGCAAGTAAAATGTACAAACCAGCAAATATAACTAAATAAAATAAAACCATGAAAACTGAATGACTTCTTCTTAACCCTGAGGACACAGAGCAACCCCACATCTTAGGACTGCAGAGCACAAGAAGGCACATAAGGTTTAACAAGGTCAACAGCACAGATGCATGGATGACCATTTAGAGCCTTATACAGTACTGTGCAAAGGTTTTGGGCATATTAAATGTGTCTAAATTTGAACTATTTAACAGCTTCTCTTTATTAAAAAACATTTATGAATAAATATGCAAAATGTCTGATGACATCTTACCTTTAAAAATAATTAATTTTTTTTAGGTGATAAAATGACAATTTATTTGAGGGTGTCTCTTCAAATTTATAAGAAAATCCGGCTGTATTAAATCAGGTTTTTTAAAAATATAATTTATTATTGATTGATCATCAACCAATCAATTACTAATTAGTAATTGATTGGTTACTTTAATGAAAAAGAAAACGTAATCTCATTTTATTTATGTTGCATTTTTTAGGGGGGGGAGGGGGTTTTCACATGATTTTCTGTTGATGATTATGCGTGGTAGCATTTGTTTGTTAAAAAAAAAAAAAAAGCCTAAAACTTTTGCACAGTACTGCATGTCAGCAGCAAAACTTTAAAATCTGCTCTTACAGTGACAGGAAGCCAGAACAGGTGTAATGTGATCAAATCTCCTGGTTTTAGTAGCAGTATTCTGAACCATTAAGCGGTAATCCAGTAAATAACACGTTATAATCGTCAGGTCTGGAAGGCACAAAGGCAGGGATCAAAGTTTCTGCATCCGTCACAGACAGGATCGGTCTAATCACTGGAATATTATGAAAATGGGGCTGCATTTATACATTTATATAGCGCTCTTCCATCTCATGTAGACACTCAAAGTGTTTTCCAATGAGACACACTAAGGTCAGGGTGCGACCATGGAACTCACTGTTTCACACTGGGAGCAACTTTAGGTTTAAGAAAGTTGCTCAAGGTAGAAAAGAATTTGCCATTTTTGTAATATTTAAGCATTTATTTCCCGAAGGAGTTTTTTGCGGAAAAAAAAAATATATTACAACATTAGAACTCTGGAGTTGGTGTGGAGCGTTTTAACGTTCACACTGAATGACACTGACACGAGAGTGTTAATACCAGCAGGGGGCCCTAGAGGGTAATAATAAAGAATAAAAAAAAAATCTGTTGCAAAAATATGACAACACTCTGTCACTGTTACGACTTGTCAAGAGTAAAAACGTTTTTCCCTTCTCCATCGCTCTCCCATCTACTTTTTTTTTTTTTTAGCTCTATGTATGAAGTATTAATTTATTAAATTTCCTCTCCATTTAATGACCCCATTTGGAGAATTTGCGTTTGATCCTCACCGGGTTGGCGAGGCGTGAAGATGGCGGGATGGAGAAAGGAGGAGATGGATCCGTCAGCATGTCACATAAATATCTTATTAGCCAGTGATCTTATCATCATAAAGCTGCACATTTATACAGTTAGGCATGTCATGTTGGTCAATTGCACAAAAACGAAAAAAAAAAAAATTCCAACTGCATGCAATATTAAACCCTCAAATCCCGTGCCAACACCATTAAGCAAGACTCTAAAACTCCATCCAATCTTTTTTCTCTCTCTCTCTCTCCTTGATATGTCTGTGTCATAAATCTCTTGGTTCTGAATTTTTCTTTTCTTCTTTCATGTCCGATTTAAACTTTTTCATCGCCTCTCGTATTCGATGAGGCTGATGGTCCGTTAGTGGAGACGACAGGTTTCCAGTTGCAGACCTGTGCATAAGATTTAGGCACCGTAGAATTATGATTAAAAACGTGTTTGATGTTTGTTTCTTCATCGCGGACCCCGCGCTGAACAGTAGAGGATTCAGATCATATATTAAAGAAAGCACATTTTGACCGACCGCACAAATAGGAGCTCAGCCACAACAGCACGTTGCCAGAAATATCAAAACAAGTTTCATGCCTATCCAACAAAATCCACTAACACAGGGGCAGAATTTGAATCAATAATGAACAACAAATCATTCACCACTTTAGTGGAATGATGCGTTCAAACGGCCAATGGTTCAAAAATATCATTCCGATGTTTCAGAAACTGGTTTGAAACCACCTCAATAATTTTTGACAGGTTGGAAGAAGACGAACGTCCTACACAGTCGCTGAGGCTCATTGAGCCGGTAATGGATACTGTACCGTTAAGAGGATGAGAGTCTGTGACGCCCCAGCCAAGTCCGGTACCCATATACAGCTAGGTGGACTGTGCAGATGCAGATGAAGTGTCTTTGGCATCCAGTTTGGAAACAGGCCTATAATTTGCCAAAATTCAATGGTCAAGACCTGGATTCTTAAGTACAGCCTTAACTACAGCCTCCTCAAAACTGCCCAGCAGTGCCCCAGTGGTGAGCGATAAGTTAACAACATTCAAAGCACAGAGCTTTGAATGTTGCCCAAAAATCTCTAACAATCCAGAATGGCAGAGGATCAAAAGAGCAAGTTGTACTCGTATCACCCACACCAATCTTCAAAAGATTTTGAGGAAAAATACCTTTGAATTCAGACAGAACCTGCCTGGAATCAAAGTCCATATTCATCATATACCTGAGGGGTGTGAGGAGCCAGAAACACAAACCTGAGGCATGGGTTTCTAATATCACCGATGCTATTATTTAAAAAACAAAAAATGACTAAAATCATGCACCAATAGATTAGTGCAGCTGACAGACTGGTTTCCCTGAGTAAGTGTCCCCAACATATCAAATGAAAGTCAAAAATGATGGGTATTTTTATTGATTAGACTCAAATAAAAACCATTGTAGCAGCTCGCCGAGAGTCTTTCACACAGTCGCTCCGGGCAGGATAGGCTCCTTTGAGCCACAAGGAGCAACATTTATGTTCGGTTTTCCTACAGTTTCCCCCGAGGACTCGAAAATCTTCAATAAACCAGAGTCTCTGTTCGTTGGCCATTATCACCCCAGTGGACCAGAACCTGAACGCACCAAACAAACTCCAGCCAGACTTTTTGCAGCGCTAAAAATATATGACTTAGAAAGAAACGTAACAGGTGTCTTTTCCACTGATGGATTAGCTGTCCCATAAACCTGATTTTATTAGTGGATCAGAATGAACTGAATCCAGCGGGTTTTTACTTAACCGTTTCAGTTTTATGGTTTGGAAAATGGTGGCTAATGATAAATATTGGGGAAATATTGGGCTAAACCTTGAAAATGGCCAGAATATGTGAGAGAGAGAGAGAGAGAGAGAAGGCGCGAGCGCGCAGACAGACTGGAAGGATTATTATTCAGTTATCAGAGTTCTGTGGAGCAGAACTGACACGGACAGGAGCAGATTTCCTGCTTCTCACGCTTCCATCTGCCACTTCAGCACGCGGAGGAAACACAGACACGTTAAAGGGAATAAAAATCCACCGAGTGAGGAGCCAAACTCAACCAAAGTGGACGACAAGCACCAAAAATCAACGTATCAAACAGCAAATGTTCCGTTTTTTTATTCCAAACACGCGGCCGTGGCGGCGGTGATTGTTGAGGTCGCAGCGGTTTGATTCCTCATCAGAACGTGGAGCGTAAACAGAATCTCTTCCTTCTCATCAGCGGCCCTTCTTCCTTTTACAGTTTCTCCCATTTTTTAACGCCCTCAAACTGTCTCATTATCTTGTTTTGCTGTTGCTCTTTATCAGAATGGGACTTGATGGCTTCCAGCCCTCAAGTGCGTCTGAACTGCGGACAGGAAGCGGCGAGAATGCCACGTCTCAGCGCCGACAACAAGAAAGCCCGTCACGGCAAAGTGCCTGCATGTGTGGACATCAATTATTTTTTAATTGTGAAGGAGTACAGTACACTAATTAAAACTAGTATATCTTGCCCTGCCAAAGGCAAAATTAATAATTGATATTTTATTAATATTCAAAAGTAGCACTGGGAATATATTAAAGTGATTTCTGTGGATGCAGAAACGATCTCGTAGCCTGACATACGTGTTTGTGTGAGACCTGTTTCTCATGAATTAAACGACTCCGCCCCTCTTTTAGCCCGGTCAGGTCCAGTTTGGCCCCAGAAGACAGAGAGACAAAGACAGAGGATTTTTTAAAAATAGTAATTTGTTTTATCTTCTATAAACTCATAAATGAAATACAAGATTTAAAAAATATACCTAAAAGATAATATAGGCATCCCAGCACGAAATGTATAATTATAGAAAATGTAAAGTTTGATGATTTGTTCTTCATCAGTGCAAAACAAAAATTTAAATTGAAATGTCTGGACATTCCCTTTCCAACAAAAAATACAATGTAAGATTTTGTTTTAGATTTCATTGACGACAAAGATCAATTGTAAAGATCCAAACCTGTTCGGTTCATGTCTTTATGACCAGACTCGAGACTCACATGTTCTCGACTGTCTATACTCGCTAACTGTTGCGAATAATTATTTTATTTATTTTAATTTCATATGTACTTTTTGTTAAGATTGATCTTGCCTTTTAATGTGCTCATTTGTTGCTTTTATATAAATTAAATATTGTGAAGAACTTTGTATCTTTGTAAAAACACTATGCAAATAATAATCATCATTATTATTATGATAAAACCTCATTGTCTAATTTAAAAAGTACACAACAAAACAAAGATAGTTGCTTGTGATCATGCAATAACAAAATTATTGTAAAAATAAAATAAAATGCTCCAATAAATAATTACAGAAGATGACCAAAAAAATTGTTTATTTTTAAACATGAAAAAGGCATCACACATTTTCTTTACTCATATTTAATTTATATATTAAATATTATAGATCTCACAGTTTTCATGATTTTTAAAACTTTTTGGGAAATTAAATATGCATTTTGTTTTTACTACACACACACATATATATATATATATATATATATATAAATAATTGGAAATTTACAATAAAAATGCAAAAAAATAATGAAACTGTTCAAATGAATGTCAAAATTTTCTGTGACAGAATATATTCATTTTTATTTATTTTTTTGGTTTTTCACTGGGTTAGAAGCTTGAATATCCTAGAGGGACTCGGAGTAGAGCCGCTGCTTGTTCATATCAAAAGGAGCCAGTATGGGTGGTTCGGGCATTTGGTGAGGATGCCCCCTGGTCGTCTCCCTAGGGAGGTCTTCCAGGCACGTCCAACTGAAAGAAGGCCCTAGGGAAGACCCAGGACATGCTGGAGGGATTATATTTCCCAGCTGGCTTTGGAACGCCTTGGGATCCCCTCCCCCCCCCCTCAGGAAGAGTTGGAGGGCTGGGCAGATAGGGAAGCATGGGCTGAGCTGCTTGGGCTGCTGCCACCATGATTCGGATAAGCGGCAGAAAACGAATGAATGAATGAAAAGTTTTTGGAGTTTCAGTGAATTCTACACAATCAATGGATGATTCCCAGAAATCTAAAAGTTAACAGCAACTGGACTTCTTGTTGCTCTTCAAGATGTTTTCCCAGTCATCCACGTGTCTTATTCAGTTTTACAAAGGTAAGAATGTGTGGCATGTCCAACAAGAGCAGAGTCTCGATTGCAAAACAAAGTCAATCTGTTCAACAAAATACATCATTACACCAGTTTCTCTTGAGGATTGGTAAAGTCTACTTTGCCAAGGATCATTGGGTGTGTTCTCCCTGATGGATGTGTGGAGTACCCAGAATGTTCTTGGGGAGTGATGAAAAGACCACGTTGTAAGTGGCAGAAGGATGGACTCTGAGACCTCCCCTCGGCTGAGGGAATGTTTTGCCAATTCCACAAAGATGGCTTCTTTTCCAAGTTAAAAAAACAAACAAACTGCGGTACTGGAGCTGAACTCCTTCAGGCAGGTGGCGATATTGTTCTCCTGGCATTGCAAACACTCTTTATTTCAATCTGAGAGACAGGTGTCATCCCTACGGACTGGAAGAAAAGAACTGTCTTCCCACTCTGGAAAGAAAAGAGGATTGCCTGGATTGCAACAGCAACTGTCTAAGATAGGAAAGGTGTTGCAAGGATTATTCTTAACAGGATTCAGTCCCACTTACTTACCGCTCAGCAACCACAAATGTTTGCTTTCACTCTCACAAAGTCCACCATCCACTGCATTCTAGCTCTGTGAGTACTCATTGAACATGAGTGTGATATCAGCAGTGGTTCTTTGCAGCCTACGTTGACTTTGGGACTCTGGGATATCCTGAGAATTTGTGGGATCCCCAAGAAGCTGCTGGACAGCATAGCCAGCCTATACACAGATACTGTGAGCGCTGTGCAGAGCCGGATCAGACTCTCTGACTTCTTCCCCATGAATTCTGGTGTTCATCAAGGATGTGTTCTGGTCCCTTCGCCGTTCAATGCTTGCATGGTCTGGGCACTCGGTAGGGTTGTGAAAAACAGTGGCTTAGGTGCTTTGGCAACAGGAAAGGTTTTGCTGACCTTGGTCAAAATTTTTTTTTCGGGTTTTCAGTCCCTCAGTGGTAAAAATGCTGCTGAATAAGCCTTATTTATGTATATGTACACACACAAATTTTTTTATGCACATAAAAGCTTATGATGAAGGAAACATGCTGCAAAATATTAAAAATGCATCTAAATATCAAATAATATACAATTAAAAATGGCCAGTTTTAAAGATTAAATGAAATAAACATCCTGTGTGAGTGTACTTTACATTTAAACCTCAATTCTTTTGTGTGATCTGCTAGTACTGGGAATCAAACCCAGGTCTACACATCACTAACTCAGCCAGCAAAGAAAAACACCATGTAGATCAGTTCCTTTTATTTTGTGGAATCACAGCGTTGTGGCCAAGCGGTCGGTGCACTTGCTTCCAAAGCAGAAGGATCCCAGTTCAAGACCACCTGTGCCCATTCTCCATGTAATGTGGGGTTGTGCCAGGAAGGGTATCCGGTGTAAAACGTGTGCCAAATCAACATACAGATCCACACTGGTTCTGCTGTGGCAACTCTGAGCAAAAAGGAAGAAGCTGAAAGAACTCACTTTGTGGGCTGAAAACCCACAAAGTAATCAGGTTTTTATTCACCTGAAAAGGTCTGATTTTTTTAAAATAAATTGATGAAATCCTGTTAATATAAATTTTGTTTGCTGTTTTAGTGACGTACTAATGAAGAATAAGACATTAAAAACCATATTTTACACATAAGCATGTGGGTGATTAAGACTTTTGCACAGTACTGCATATGTTAAAATAATTACATTTCTACATGTATAGATTTTGATTGAGCATTAATATTAGGGGTGAACAACAGTGGTTGGAATCTTGTGGAAGAACTTAATGTTTGCAGTTATTTTCATCTTCAGGCAGGAAGGAGAACGATAAGAAAATAATGACTGTACGTGAGCGTGTGAGGCTCCCCAACATTATCTCCTCCTCACCTCATTGCTGTTGAATATTCAATATGAAGGGAAAAGATTGTGCTAATCTGAAATTTCTAATTAAAACTATTTGGTCGGTGGTATCACATAAACACTATTATTGTTTAATATCGTTCACTGTCGCACAGAATGATCCATCATTCTGCCAGGTGGTGCCCCCGCCTCCAGCCGACACCCGCCCTGCTACTCACACCATTTCAACCTGCAAAGGAAAAAAAAAATCATAAACAAAAAGATAATGACAGCACCTCTGCCAGTGCCGCCGTCTCTGCTTCCCGTGTTAAAGGAAGGCAGGGCCGGAGAGGGAGTGGAGGGGGGGTGAGGCTGTGTTTAGTATTTTTTTAATAAGCGTCCTCAGTACTATTGAGTGGGTCCCTTTGTTCATATGGTAAGATTAATTATGCTGTCAGGCGCTCTCAGGGGCTGCTTAACAAAGATTCAGTGATATAATGGCCCGGCCCTGCGCTTGGCAATCACAATCACTCCGAGACAATTTCAAATCTTCTCTTCTCCACACAACGGCAAACCCTCGGCAGGCCTTTTCATCAAAGCGGAAGTCATTTTTGCCCGGGACCACGGCTAAACATCATCTGCGTTATTGGTTAGGAACGCTGGTGCATTTAGATCCACGAGGACACAAATAAGTTCCCTCCACGTCTGCAGCTGTCATTCATAACCTGATGGGATAATGCGTTTGGATCAGGTCTCCTCCAAGGACGGCACAAACAAGGAAATGTAATGGAACGGCGCACGGGGTTTGAACTCGCACACACGCCTCCTTCCATCTCGTCCCGGCGTCTGTATTAAGCCGAGGTTAATTTTGCATTGCAGATTGAAGACGCTGCGGCCGCTTCATTGCAACGGCGTGCAGATGAGATAGATGTTTTTGTCATAGTCCACAGGGGACGAGCGGCGGGCAAACTGATTGATACTGGCAACTTCTATTCAGTCGATTTCAAAAGCCTGATTTGTATTTTTATGTTTTGAATCTGTCACCGCACAACTATCTCGCACCGAACTCAGCCGCACGACGGCGAGAAGGAAGGAAAACAACAAGCGTGTTGTTGATGAACGAATACGGGCGCTTCTGAAAGGTGTTGGCAGCGAGGAGATGGGACAGATTAACAGCAGACATCATGAGATACCTCTAACTAACTACAGACCATCTGTGCAGGCGCATGTGAGTGTGCACGTCACTGTGAGTGGAGGTGAAGCTCAGTCCAACGGATGACGAGATCGAGATCATCGAGATTACAGATGTAGGGAATCAGCGCTGCACGGGAACTTTGCGTGCATGTGTGTGCTCGAGTGTTTCCCTGCAGCTGTGTGTGTGTGTGTGTGTGTGTGCATTTGTAAAAAGTTTAACTTTTAGTTTGTAAGAATAAAAACAACCAACCTCCAGTTCCAGGAAGTCGCCTTATAAAGACGACGCCTCAGCAACGGGCTCAGAGTCAGTTTGTGCTTAATCCTTCATGTTATTGGCGGCACGTGAAAACTCGAGGGTGCTCAGCGAGTACAAGGCCCAACAGTCTTCTGTTTGTGTGTCCTTAATTATGCCACTGGGGGCGCTGTTTCACCAAACTACAAATAACATGGAGACCAATAGCTGATATTATATCAAACAGGGGGGGCTTACTAATTCCCCCAATCCGCCAAAATCTGAAAGTCCATGCCTCCGTTTATCGGCCAGAATTTATGAATACCTTTTTTATGCCACATATTTTAATCTAACAAGAACTTACAGTGCAAAAACAAAACAAACAAACAAGAATTATCTTCCAAAATCAATACACTGACACTGACGTGGGCAGATGTCCTCTTTGGAGCAACGTTCTTGGACACATTACACTCAAAGACCTTTGGTCATTTTTTGGCATGTGGGGGGCTGGAGCCTATCCCAGTGGTCCTCGGACAAGAGGCAGGGTTCACCCTGGACAGGCCGCCAGTCCATCGCACCAATTCACCTAACCTGCATGACTTTGGAAGCGGGAGGAAGCCGGAGCACCTGGAGGGAACCCACGCAAACACGGGCAGAACATGCAAACACAGAAAGGACTGGGTCGGAAGAGAACCCGGGGGGTCAGCTCATTATGTTTAAGGATATTTGTTGGCAGCACAATGACATATCTTCCTGTGAAAGGGATCTAAAGTATCACTTAAATTGTTTTTGTAAATTTAGTTGGACAAATGTAATCAACAGAAAATTCCTAAGTCTAAAATTTGCAACAAGTGTAACTAAAAAAAAAAACATTATAAGATTAAATGAAATTTTTCACACCTCTTCTAGTGTCATGGACTATAAGAGCCTTGTTTGAAAAGTATGGAGAAATGTAATTATCAGAAAATTTAAAAATTAAAGTATAATAAAAATAAATTTTTTAAAAAATCACGAAATTAATAAATATTTTGAACTGCACCTCTCCCAATGGCATATATTATAAAAACCACATTTGGAAAAAAAAAATCCATTTTATAGTTTTTGTGATATTGCTAAGACAAAAATGTGTTCGGATAGACATAATTCCTTGGTATTACCATAGGTCTTAACCCCCCCTTCAGATGGAGGTACAATAACGCTGGATGTGGACTCAGATCCACCACAAAATCGAATCAACTCTTAGATCCAAGACCCACCAAATGCAATTAAAACCATTCACTAACTTTATGTTGCCCACAGTTGCTGTTGTCTGCCTCGGCTGTTGCCATCCAGGACCCAAGACAGTTCCTTAGTGTGGTGGATGCGGCGACGCGCGGCACCAGTGCATACTTCCAGACCTGACCTGCCCACAGACAAAAACAAACAATCTGAACCAAAAATCTGCCTCCGAGATCGGATTAAAAAAAAGCCAAGTACACTTTAGGGAGCCTCACATGAAAAGTATCACACAGTGAGGGAACATCAGCTACGACATCTTGGCCAGGTGGTGTTTCTCTGTGCATGATCTGGCATGCAGGTGCCTCAGCGGCTGGAGAAGGCCAAGGACACGCCCACGTTTCACCTGGCTGCAGGAAATAGATGGTTACTTTGGAGAGGTGGGGATGGACCAGTTGTTTGCATGGGTGGTTGTCATCTGGGACCAGGCTGGTTCTATAGTGTGGTGGATGCGGCGACACATGGCATTGGTGCTTGCTGCCAGACCTGAGACCTGACACACACATACACGTGATCCTGTTTTGGTTCATACGGCTGGTTATTGGATATGATTCATTACTTTTCCTCCCAGTCAAAAATCTTGGATTTGTCATGTTTTTGTCCATCGAAATAAGATTTTGCTCATCTGAGGTTTATAAGAGGTCCACTTTCAGAACCACTGCTGTCACCATCATGCACATGTGCTGACAGAATACTTCTGATGATGATGCAGGTTCAGGCCGTACTGGGCGACCGATCTGACCCAGGTGTGTCCCGTGTTGTATTTCACATGGAAGGACTAAATGACATGGGCCTTGAGAACAGGACAGTAACAGTCATAGTTCTCTCTCTCTCTCTCTCATTTTGGACAGGTGTCTCCCTCTGTGCGCACGAGGAGAACATGCATGAAAGGCACTCGGAACATAGAGTATGTGCGTAAACATGAGCTCTGTGTGTCTTTTTTTTGGCATTTTTAACTCCTCCCATTTGCAGGTGTTTCACTCGACCATAATTCCTGAGTTGTCGCAGTGGAGGCGGCGGCCTCATGTGCACCTGTGCAAGCAGGGTGTTCCAGAGGCGAGGCTTTTATCTGTGAGCAAAGAACTGCTCGGGTCACATGCTGCACACCTTTATTTCAGAATGCACAAGTACACGTGCGCACGTTCTGCTTCACCTCGCCTGACAGCAGATCAGCTCTGCGCGCTGTGGGTGTGCAAAAAAAAAGTGCCTGTTGCACTCTGTGGTGGTTAGCTTGTTTGTGCAATGCTCCAAGACTTGGTCCTTAATCCCCTAAGTGGTTCCGGTGTGCAGTTGAGCGCCATGTATGACAACACACTGATATCGGCGTGTGAGGGTGTGCGTGTGTGTGTGTGTGTGTGTGTGTGTGTGTGTGTGTGTGTGTGTGCATTAAATGGAAACGCGCTATAGAAATGCAGTCCATTTGCCATTTATATGTGTTTCTATCACACACACACTTTCACACTTTCACAGAGGATGTACTGACACTCCAAAGGATTTTTTTTTTTTTAAACAATCCCAGGATGAAACGAGTCAATATTGCAGTTAAGTACCTTGACATGCACTTTGTGGATCCTGGTCCGATCTGTTAGGAGACATATCAAGTCTGACCGACAGTCAACATTCTGATCTTAATCGGTCCAACACGTGTGCAACACATGTTTTGTAGATGCACATCAAACCCACTTCCCCCTGTATGAAAAGGGTATCAGAGAAGCAAGTAATTGAATAGCATTGGATAAGAGAAGATGACTGATAGGACTTTTTTCCATTTCCATTTACAGTACGAGGGCCCCTGAAGACGCTCAGGACTATGGCAGATAAGTCGGGTAAGTACAGAATCAATAAGGATGTGGTCACCTTATTTAGGATACAATTTCCTGGTAATCAATATCAAAAAATCTGACCTTGAACCCAATGTGCTTGACCTTCACCTGAATGGCTGACCTTTAGCTGATCTTGCTGGAGTAATTCTAGACTATACACACTAGTGTTGGGGCGACGCGCCGAAAATCGCAGACATCAGCAGCACAGTCAGTCGGTAACGAGAATCGATTCCAGTTTTTATGATCTCGAGATTCAAAAACAGACCCTATCGCATACGGTCACTTACGAGTCAACGTGCCGAGATTTTCAGACAGCCGTACTACCGCCTGGTTGCGTTGTTTCCTGCACAGCGTTCATAAAGTGAGCCTTAAAAATGTCCGGTTCAGATCGCCAACAGAGTCACCCGCTGTCGCTTCCTCTCTGAGCCTTTCCAAGATTGGATAAAACTTGCGCAGCTTTCTCGTAGACACATGTAGAAATAAAACCAGGCGCTGTGAAGCAAAACAGTTCACTGCATGACAGAGACAGGAATTCAGTTCATTCCCAAAAACTCCGGAGGTTGATGATGCAATGCATTCTGGGTCGATTTTTGTGTATATGCCATAGGGTAAATCTGATCTGGGCAGTGATTTGCAGTTATGTATTTATGTTCCACATACCATGAAATCGACTCTAACTCGAAAATTAAATCGGATTTGTTTCCGAGAATCGATTTTGGAAATTAAAACAGATTCCCAACACTAGTACACACACACACACACACAGACACACGTGTTAAATTTGGTCCAAATTGGATTGAAAATCAATTTCCTTGACCTTGACCACAATTACTTTGACCATTGCCAAAAGTAACCCTTTCAGGGCACTTCTCAGGTCAACATTAGTCGACATACCAAGTTTGGAAGAAATTGGCCAAAGGACCTGGGAGGAGAAGGCCAACAAACATGACTGACAGGTATGACCTTGACCCCAATGATTGACCTTTGTCAAATTTGACCTGACCTGGGCAATTCTGAAACCCACCTGCATATGTGTGAAAACCTTCATTAAAATTGAAGTAAATACTTTTTTTTTTTTTTAAATCCTAATTTTGACATTTGAATCCAATAACATTGACCGGGCGGCGTGGTGGCCAAGTGGTTAGTGCACCACCTGTGCTGCCCATTCGCCATATAATGTGGAGATGTGTCAGGAAGGGTATCCAGTGTAAAACCTGTGCCAAATCCCAATGCGGCTCTGTACTTGGTTCGCTGTGGCGACCCCGAGAACCTGGGAGCAGCCGAAAGCGCAACAACAATTCCAATAAGCTTGACCCCAGCAATTGAACTTCTGTCCTCATCTGGGCAATTCAAGGACCCGCCTACATATATGTGCAGAGTGAAAAATCTAAATTTTGAGGTTTGACCCCAATGAGCTTGAGCTTTGCCAAAACATACCCTTTTAAGGAAAATTCCAGGGATTGACCTTCATCCACATATTGAGTTTGGTAGAAATCGGCCAAAGGACCTGGGAGGTCCTTGCACAAATAGCATTTTGAATCATTTGATATTTAAATGATATTGCACTATCAGCTCTCAATAATGGCATTAAGAAGACAATACTGAAAATACCAAGTAGAAACTCAATTCAACAAACATCAGTACAAGTATGAGCACCCTTTCATCGAACATAAATCATCACGTTTACAGCCAGTTTTATTTATTTAATTATTAGACAAGTCAGGGGATGGATGCAAGAACATTTCCGAACCACTGAACTTCTCTTGGAGTTGATTTAAATCAATCAGTGATAAATAAAAGAAGGCGGGTTGCCGTGGAGGTTAGAACGCCGACCTGTGCACATGGCGGCCAGATTGGCGCCTGATGTCTCCGTTCTGCTCACCCAGCGATAAAAGGGTTATCTAACTGTCTTTGTTGGCGTGCACGTCTACTGTTAAAGGAACCGGCCACCCTACCTCATCATACCGTGGTCCAGCTGCTCCAACTAGCACATTCCTGATGCTTGGATTTGAGCTCGAAGGGCCAAAACGCATGGAAAAAGTTACGTTTTCCAAAAAAAACCAAAAAACAAAAAAACCCCGTGTTCCTCAGACAGAATGCAATGATTGAGAGGTGATACATCTTTAAGTGACGCTGCACTCGTGTTCTCACGCCGTATGTTTGCACAGTTAGAACTGCATGACCAGGTGACCTGGCTGAGCGGCTAACTTCTCAGCGTGATGAAGAGACGCTTAACATGATGATGAAGGCACATTTTTCTGATTTAAGTAATTCAGAAAAGATGTAACTTTGAAGGATTTGTGTCCTGTGATTGTAATAAATCCAGACGCTGACCTCGGTCTGCATCCGTCAAACATTTGGTTGAGGATTTGACGGCACCTTTAGACCCCAGAGAAGCCGACTACATCATGACCTGAGACACAAAGTGGCACTGATGCTGCTGTAATCATGATGAATGGAAGGCAGAAGACGCGTCACCATTTCCTCTGCGTGATAAATGGTGTAATATACTCTTATTTAGCAAAAAAAAAAAAGAACCTAATCATAGATCTGTGGATTATGGTAATATTCACATCATATGTACTTAAAGAGTACTTATGGAATATCTGTTTCCTTCTTTTTTTTACTTGGAGGGAATAGGTTGCTTATGAAAGGCTTTTACACAAACAGTTGTGTGTTTTAAACCGGTTTTTCAATTTATAATTGCATATTTCTCCAAAATATTCAAACCATAACGGCGCATCGTCATAGTTTTTGTTCTGCAAAAGCAAAAAAAAAATAAAGATATCAAACGAGTAAGATTTGATTCAAAAAAAAGCCAAACATGTCCAAATGTTTGGCCATAAGGCGGTCGACGCAACGAGCTTTAATGTCTGCAGCTGTACGTCTTCTGCGAGGAGCCGTTTCCTTTCCGATCACACATAACTTACGGCGCACAAAGCCCGTTAGCGCTCTGTTCTTTACGAGGCTGCCCGCTGGCGACAGTCGCACCTATCTCACATATTTGTCGGAGGAGCCGTAACATCAGTAAATTCACATATAATGAGACTTTTATGAAAATGCAATGACTCAAAGAAGAGAGAGAGAGAGAGAGAGAGAGAGAAAAAACCTCTGCAGGAAGGAAGATGTAGTGAGAGCGTTCAGCAGGCCCACCAACACCAGAACACGGCGATAATTTGAGAGAAACTCACATTTTATTGCTGCAGAGTTGAACATATTGAGACTAAATTGCTGTTACAAATAATTCTAAATTTGCGTTTGATTTTGCGAAGCCGCGGCTGTTTTATGATCAGAAAGCTGCAGCTCTTCCTGCTTTTTAATAAATTGTAGAGAAAGACGATCATTATTGTTCATATCCTCAAGTCGTTATTGTTCTCATATTGTTTTTTCCAGAAGGAGTTAAGGTTAATATATTCCAGCTTTTAAACCACATTATCCTCCTAATTACGATTCAACCTTGGCTCTGCTCTCTCCCACATTCTACCACTCTTTTTTATCTCATTCTTTTTGTCCTCAGCTCTCTTAATGAATGTTGTTTTTTTTTTGGTTGTCTACTTAGCATTATAGAGTATTTGTCATATATGTATTTTCCATCCCTGGTATAAATTACAGTACGAGTTGGGGAACTTTAAATGGTCTGCCACCATCGTGGGCCTTGTATGAAATTAATTGCTGCCATGACAGATGATTGCAGGCTGTGCTGACGTTAAGGTCATTAAGTTGTGCATACACTGTAATGAGGTAGACGCCAACACATACGATTGGCTGCCTATTATTTACCACCAGACTCCTGAGGTTGGCGTGAGCTGTTTTGCCCTTGATGCTGGAAGAGAGGATTTTTTCCTCACTTGGGAACAAGCGAGCAAGAGGAGAATGGAAGCGTCGCTTTGCCGCTCCACTCTCTC
>OMMV01195284.1:0-10249 GCA_900302635.1 Chatrabus melanurus
GTGCATTAAAATAAGTGTGCTATACACTACTTTTGAATTCATTATTTGATATTGCGTATAACATTGCGATTAATCGCAGAGAACTGATGCGATTAATCGCGATTAAAAATTTTAATCGTTGCCCAGCTCTAGTTTCAATATGATTGGAGGATTTTACATTTGTCCGGATGCCATCATGGAAAATATGGTGGCCGTCTTGGATTTTTGAATGGCTAATGGGGTTTTCTGAAAGAGTCAATTCTGGACATTGTTCATGCCAAATTTGGTGCTTGCGTCACAAAGTGAACGATTCGGCCAAAAAATGCACTTAGCTGCCCCACTAATTAAGGCAACACAAGCAAATGCAGAAAACGCTTACAACTACAAAAAACACCTACATTGATTGAACAACAGGTAATTGCATCAATAAAAGCATCTTGCAAACACAGAGAACACAAACAAATATAACCTACAGCACATGCAACAATTTAATTTGATAATAATAATAATAAATACATAAAATAATAAAGATAATGTGTCTGATGCAAACTTACACAACACACATCACTGTGGAATGAGGCTGTTGTCCAAGAAAACAGCGCCTGCCCCAAAATCAATACCTTCAAGCTCGACTAACGTTTGCAGCTGACCACAAGAACAAAGAAAAAAAACCTTCTGGAAAAAATTTTATGATCAGGTGAGAAATGAGGCATAAAAATGAAGGAATCAAACCCAAGAACACTGTGGGAGCCTCATGCTCTGAGGATGTTTTGCTGCCAGTGGGACTGGTGCACAGCACAAAGTGGCCGGAATAATGAAGAAGGAGGACAACCTCAGTATTCTTCAACAAAACCTCAAATCATCAGCTAGATGGATGAAATGTGGACACAACTGGCTGTTCTGACATGTCAATGACCCCCAAGTACACATCAAAGCTGGTTGTGGAAGGGACAAAGCAGGCTAACATGAAGCTTTTGAAATGGGCTTCTCAAAGTCCTGAACTCAACTCTATCGGAAAAATCTGGACTGTGCTTAAAAGTCAGGTCCGTGTCAGGAAAGGAACAAATTTAACAGAACTCTACCAATTCCACTAAGAAAAGTGATCAAATGTCCAACCAGAATTCTGCCAGAAGGTTTTGATGGCTGCCGCAAGTGTGTGGACAAGACGAAACTTGCTAAGGAACAAGTCAGCCATATGTTAGATGTAGAAAGAAAAAGAAACCATGTCGGCCCTGAGGTCAGTTAGTGTTGGTGCTGAACCCTGGATACCATAGCATGAAGCAAATGAGATCAAATGCTTCCCCTGAGATGGGACGCCAGTATGACCCAGGCTACTTCCCCAACCAAGGCCGGGACCCATTTACAGCTGGATGGACTGAGACAATGCAGATCAAGTGTCTTATTCAAGGACGCAGACAGGTAGCATGACTAGGAATCAAACCTAGATCTGGTTAGGAATCAAACCTAGATCTGGTAGCCCACTGATCTACCTGCTCTACAGAATTCTGCCAGAAGGTTATTGATGGCTACCACAAGTGCCTGGTCAAGACAAAACTTGCTAAAGGACATTCAACCAAATATTAGGCGTGCTGCACATATAATAATAACCCTGTATGTGTAATTACCACTTTGTGTAGACCTGATCCCTTGGCTGGGAGACAGCTGGGGAACACCAGGAGCTGTGTATGTTTCTCCATGTAGAACTAGAATTGTGTGTCAGGAAGGGCATCACACATTAAAACTTGTGCAAAATCCCAATGCGGATCTGTACTTTAGTACTTTAAATCTGTACTGCTGTAGTGACCCTCAGCAACTTGGAGCAGCCAAAAGACCAAGAATAATAACTAACTCAGTTAAAACTTGTTCACCAAATCCTTATTTTTTTTGGTTTGAAAAGAAACCCTTGAACGCCCAGTACTGCCACAATATTCATGCCCACAATGAGTGTATGTAAATTTCTGGCCACAACTTTGTCTATAAAGCCACATTATGCTTAAGTGTAATTTGTTCTAGTTTTTTTTAATGCACATCTAAGTGTCAAACAATAAACATTTTGAATACTACTGTATCTACTGCCAGTTGGTTTTATTGTGTGATATTCTCTTAAATCACTACAAACCTGATTCCAGTCTGTCACGTGTGATGCTCCTCAGGGTCCATTAGCAGCGTGACAGAGTGGCTGATCTCTGAAGTCCCACAGGAAGGTCAGATCGGCTTTGACCCCTTCCTCTTCTCCATCAGTAAGTCAGTCCAGCTCTGTCAGTCCAGTTTAACATCAATATTGTGCTCGCTCACATAGATGGAAAATTGTTGATGGCGCCTCCAGATGCCACGCAGACTGTTTGCTTATGATTGGGTCGATTTAGTACGTGTAATCATCTGCAATCTCCTCCATCAGGAAGAGAGGAGGACTACAGCATCAATCTGGCATCGAGCACGCTCATCCTCCAGTCCATCCCAATGAACCTGGTGGACCAAGTGTGGGAGGAAAGACCTCCCATCCCAGCCGACAACCTCACCCGGCTTCCAGAGCGCATCATACGTAAGTTTCCTGAACCGTGTGTTGTTTTGTCTGTCAGCATGGAACCTTTTATCTAATGTATCTGCAGATCAATACAAACCGGACAAAGAAAAATAAGGTGACGCACAAATGCAGCCATAAACTGTGAGTTCATGTTTTTATTGCAGGCTGCTTGAGCAAATAATTATTAAACAGGATGGACATGGACATGTCCCGACGCTAAATGCCTCAAAGACAAATGAAGCGACGTCATAAAGATAATGGAGCAGGTGTTCAATGCCAAGATTATTTTATGCACCAGTTTATGCTGCGTCACGGCTCACATATGAATGCGGACTGGTTGTGTTCATATTTGACCGTCTGAGTCGTGTCCACAAAGTGATGAGCATTTCACAGAGCCAATACACTTTCAAAGCCCAAGCTACAGTATGTGGAGCTGAAGTGATTAAGTACAAGAACTGTACGCTTATTTCTATAAACCAAACTACCACAAACTTTAGTTCATAACGGCCTGTGGCCATTTGGGTTGAAAAGTGCTCCACCCGTCAGGTAGTGACGACACCGCCACATCGCCATTGCTACATCACAGCAGTGTCACTTGACAACGCCACAACCTCATCTAGACCTGAAAATCACCACAAACTGCCGCCATACAAAATGTCACAAATACATTACGATGTCACTACGACATGCCACGAAGTGGAAAGACTCAAAATCCAATCAAAACTGGCTCTGATTTTTTTTTTTTTTGCATTAAGTACCATGGACTAAACAGTTTAAAATCCCCTGAGCATATTATTTTAAACTGTGTTAAACCAGATATTAGCTCAAGTCGTATTGTTTTAAACTGCTGGAAATAACTTGAAAGCTAGTTTAAGCTAGTTTTGACTGGTTTTATCTGGTTTAAACTGGTTTAGAATCGGCAGCCAATCTGCTCTGTGTACACCTGATCCCGTCAGATCTCAGAAGTTAAGCAGAGTGTGTCCTGATTAGTGTTTGGCTGGCGAGACCGCTTAGGAAGACCAGAACTGGAGTTGCGTCAGGAAGGGCATCTGGCATAAAACTTGTGTCAAATCCCGATGCGGATCTGTACTGGATCTGCTGTGGTGACCCTGAATGAATGGAGGTAGCCGAAAGAAAAAAAAAACTGGTTTAGAATCACCTGAACATATTATAATAATATAATTTTTGTTAAACCAGATCTTACCTAATTGTGTATTTTTTTTAAATATGTTTTAAAATAGCTCAACACAAGTATTAAAATAGTAATGTAGTATAGTATATTGTAATGGTAATATAAAATTACATTTAATTTGTCTAAAGCAGTGATTCCCAAAGTGTGGGCCGCAGCCCCCTGGTGGACTGTCAAGTTACTGTAGGTGGAGCGTGAGAGGTCATTAAAGATAAATAAATAAATATGTCTTTGATTTTCAGTTTTGTAATAAAGTTTAAAATTACCCAAAAATATTTGATTATTTTTAAAATACAATCAGAATAAAACAAAGCCAAGGGATTTAAATTACATGTTTTTCTTCATTTACCTGACCTAGTTTAACATAATATATACAGAGAGAAATACAATCAAAATTCTGATAAAAGTTTTGGGTGGGCCTCAGAATATTTCCAGATTTCAAAGAGGGCTGCATGGCTGGTCTAAAGGAACTAGCCTGGTGTTAAAATAGCTCGAAACAAAGGATAGACTGGTTTAAAGTGCTTTAAATGGAATTTAAAATGAGTTGAAGACTGAATTTAAATTGCTCCAAAACAATGGAAAAGTGGTTTTAAAAATATTTACACTGGCTATATTTGAAAAAACAGGTTTTGATTGAATGTCAGTGGTCATTTGAATGTATTTGCATTTTGTGTTTGAAATGTGATGTTGAGTTTGGATTCCAGAACATTGTGATGGAAATTTTTACATCTATTTTACACTATTTAATTTTTTAAAAAATCAGATATCAATCATACATTCCAATGTAAAAAAATGTAGCTGTCATTGTGGGCAATAAAAAGAAAAACGTACGTATGTGTTCACAGAGAGGTCCTGGCAGATGAAAGTTGAACACATTCGGAATGAGATGAAGGAGAATCCTTACCGGCCCACTGCTCTTCTGCTGTCAGCGCTCGATGAAACTGCCTGTGAGTCACTCAAACGAGTTTCCTAAAATGAGCTGTCAGTCGTCTGTAATGTCACTCAAAGACGTAACTGAGAAGATTATAATATAAATGAACATCAGCACGTGCAGTGCTCGTGCTCGTTATAATTCCAGTAACAGTAACTTAGTGACAGTGTACTTGCACAATATTCGGATCAAATTTAAACACAATTATAACCCAGATTAGAGTTCTGTGACTGACACTATGCGCTCACATCAACTGCTGGTTTTTGAAATCACTTTTTTATATTTGCAGTGACTGAAGCACAGTGAAAGTCACGTCTGTTTGAATCATGCATGAGATGCAGGCGACACGTCTTGGCTCAGTGATGACGTGCATGCAGATGATGTGATCTGCTGCCATCAGTCGGGGGGCTAATGTGTGTTTGTCTTGTAGGGTTGTTTAATCTGCGTGGCAATGACATCCCATATAATCCCTTCTTCTACTCCTACACGCTGCTGACACTGGATGAGATATGGCAAGTCCATTTTTCAGGGATACCGGCGTAATTATGACGTGTCACATTCTTAAATGTGTTTCTGTCACTTCAACCACATTTCTTTACAAACTAGAAGCAGTGTATAAAGCCCCGCAGGTGGGATGTCTCAGGGTGGAAGAATCATGAATCAACCTTTTTTTCACAGAAACAAAACATTTCGTTTTTGTATTACTTAGTCAATATAAAATAACTTTCATATGAGCTAAACATGAAGTGTCTATCATAAGTAGTTCCTGATATATTAAAAAAGAATGTTTTCCTAGCAACCATTGTTTACCCTAGCAGCCAAATCAGCATTGCCTGGAAGACCTTCCAAAGGCCTTTCATAAGAGCCAAACATCAACTCTCTATCATAAGTAGTTCCTGAGATATTCAAGAAATAATTTTCCCTAGCAACCATGGTTACCATAGCAACCAAATTAACAAATTACGCAAAGACCTTCCATATGAGTCAAACACCAAGTGTCTATCATAAGTAGTTCCTGAGATATTCAAGAAAGAATTTTCCCTAGCAACCATGGTTACCATAGCAACCAAATTAACAAATCACTAAAGCCCTTCCAAAGACCTTCCATATGAGTCAAACACCAAGTGTCTATCATAAGTAGTTCCTGAGATATTCAAGAAAGAATTTTTCCTTAGCAACCATGGTTACCATAGCAACCAAATAAACAAATCAACCTTCCAAAGACATTTCATATGAACTTAACATCAAGTCTCTAGCTTAAGTGGCTGCTGAGATATGACAGAAAGGTCACTTGGCGCAACATCATAACAGACAGATGGACAGACAGACAGACATGGGGTCGGGCTCCTGGTGCAGTACCACTAGGTGGTCTTTCCATTTCATGGGACATCCCACAACAAGCCAGTGATCAGCATTACATTCAGCAGCATTTTCTTTGATACAAAGTTCGATTCATTGTGATTAAACTTACCTTTGTCTCCATACCTCCCAGGCTTTACATACACACGGACAGAGTAACTGAGGATTTGAAGACATACCTGAACGTCTCCTGTAAAGAACCCCTCTGCGTGCAACTGAAAAACTATGACAGCATCCTTGATGACCTCAGAGCGTACGTGGCCAAAGCAGGAGTGAAAGTGTGGATTGGCACAGTATACACAAACTATGCATCTTATGAGATCATTGCAGAGGAAGTAAGCACATCCAGCATCTATGTATTTTATGATGAGATGTAATTCTCTGAGCATCACCTGCACCTTTGTCAACAAGCTGATAGTAATTACTAGAAGCAGTGCATAAAGCCCCGCAGGGCGGATATCCCAGGGTGGAAGAAACACAAATCAACCTTTTTCACAGAAACAAAACAATCCTTTTTTTATTACTTAATCAATATACGATAACTTTCATATGAGCTAAACATCAAGTGTCTATCATAAGTAGTTTCTGATATATTCAAAAATAATGTTTCCCTACCAACCATTGTTTAACCTAACAACCAAATCAACATGGCATAAAAGCCCTTCCAAAGACCCTTCATATGAATTTAACATCAAGTCTCTATCTTAAGTGGATGCTGAGATATGACCCAAGTACAGAAAGGTCACTTGGCGGGACATCATAACAGACAGACAGATGGTCGTGCGCAGAAACCGAAAGAAGAAGGTCAGACTACAAAATAACATGTTGGTTAGTTCAGTGATCCTGGATAAAAGAGAACAGAAAAACACAAAGGTATAAGATTACCAATCAGGCATTACAACAATCATGAAGGAAAATAGTAACCAAATTGATTAGGATAAGTGTACAAAGGCCCCCACAGTCGGGCTACTAGTTAGAGGTCAGGTATTCCTTAAAGTAATCCCAACTTCCTAGCACCACAGGTCCCTTATTCTTGCCAACAAAATCACAAATGACACCATTTCACTCATCAGTTTTCCATTCGTTAAATGTTGGGATTGTAGGTATTTTCCAATATCTCAATATAATTCTGGCAGCTGAGATTATCCCTAGCATCAAAACTGAATGAGCACTTTTTGCCAGCTTTGGAATTTCTAATTTATTGCCCAAAAGGCATAAACGTGGGAATAATGGCAAGGATATTCCTACCTATGCCTCTAAAAAAAATAAAAAAATAAAAAATAAAAATAAAAAAATCCAATACTCTATGCCAAAATGGGTTGACCAGCGAACATTCCCATATGAGATGTACAAAACGTGTCCCTCTCTTTCTTGCAGTTCCAGCATGTGTTGGTACTTATGAGTCCTATTCTAAAAAGCCTACATGGTGTCCAGTAGTACCGATGTAGGATTTTATATTGAATAAATTTACCTCTAATTTCCTTAATAAATTTACCATCATATCAGCCAGAATCTGTTTCCAAGTATGAAATGCCAGACTTGACTAAGCTGTGGCTGGAAAACATGCAGGGCAGGTGATCTCCAGGAGTAGGGTTGGTGACGATCGATCGATCGATAGATCGATAGATAGAATTTTTGGAATAAATTATAGAATAGGTCAGATGGATGCACATAGGACTAATATATTGTGATATTGCTGAGTTACACAGAATTAATTTGCATGCATCAGTGTCCAACATGTAAGGTGTGGGTGTTGCACTCTCTGAGTGCCCCTTCTTTGTAAGTTGAGCTTTTCAAAATATCTCCCAGCAAGCTAACTTCTGAATCCAGATCTTCACAAGATCTCAGTTATTGTCTCTGCCTCATTTCCTCTGGTACTGCACAGCATAATGTCATCTGCAAACAGCAGCACCAGCGGCACTGGTCTACAATCCCAAAAAACAGCACATCCGTTTGGCCGAACTGTAAAGTATCTAGTAGAGATATTAATCACACAGTATATCAATGAAATGATTCAGAAAGAAAACATAATTTTCATGTATATTCAGTAGTTGCAAAACAACTCCGTAAACCTTTAACTATCTGTGTCTGTGCATCACTTAGGGCAAACTTGTAACAAACTCCTACTCTCCTGTGCTGACGACTAAAGCCGTGAAAGATGAAACTGAGCAGCAAATCTTGAGAGATGCTCACGTATGTAAAGTGCACAGACAGATGTACACAAACACACCACCATACATGCACACACAAGCACACACCTCTAGTTTTTAACATTTGTGCTTCCATTGATGGCGCTATAAAGCTGCACCAGCAGAACAGTCATGGTTTCAGTAATCCAGTCCTCGGTGGTTGTTTGAACACTTCAGTGAGCTCACTGAGTGATGCATTTATTACCCTGCACAATGATACACAAACAGCCTTGAAGCATGCAAACCTTACGAGTTTTCTGTATGTGTTGTGTTGTTGTGATTTATAGTGCATGCAGCTGAGACTTACCTGGTCTGTGTGTGATTGTGTGTCTGTGTAGGTGAGGGATGCAGTTGCAGTTATCCAGCTGCTGGTGTGGCTGGAGAAGGCCGTGCCCGAAGGGAAGGAGACCGAGCTGACTGCTGCGGATTATATCAATAAGTGTCGCAGGTGAAGACTTAAAAACTCCACAATGAAAAGAAATGATGCCTCAAGAAATCCTGTTCCTCCCTCCAGCATTATACAAGTCAGATTATAAGAGTTGCCTGGAAGTATAAAAAAGTAATGCATCAGCTGAGAGCCTTAAAAATAATTAAGCTCAAACCCAAAACTTTGAAATTTTTTAAACAATGCCTACATTAAAAAAGAACATTTAGTTCCACTGCATAAATAGATTCTGCTAATTGATATGTCTTTACAGCAAACAGAAAGACAGCAGAGGCCCAAGCTTTGCAACCATCTCTGCAAGTGGACCCAATGCTGCTCTTGCACATTACAGGTAAAGTGACCTCATATTCCTACTGAATTAAAGGAGACGTTGTGCCACATTTAATCCAAAAAGGATTCGAAATTAAATATCTTGACCTTGACCTTTGCTAAATTGAATTCTTTCAGTGCAATTTTGGGGTCAACATTCATTATTGGCATACCAACCTTAGTAGAAATCAGCAAAAGGACCTGGGAAGAGACATGACCTTGGCCCCATTGATTGACCTTTGGCAAATTTGACCTCGCTTGGCAATTCCAGAACCCACCCCCATATGTGTGCCAGGTTTGGTGCAAATCTGAGTGAAAACTTTCAATTTTGTCATTGACCGCAATGATTGACCTTTGGCAAATTTGACCTCACCTGAGTAATTCCAGAACCCACTTACATATGTGTGCCAAGTTCAGTGCAAATCAGAGTGCAAAACTTAAAATTTGACCTTTGAGTCCAATGACCATTGACCTTTGCCAAAACAAACCCTTTAAGGGCAATTCTGGGGTTGACCGTCATCCGCATGTCAAGGTTGGTGGAAATCGGTCAAAGCACCTGGGAGGAGTAGGAGAACAAACAGACAGACAAATGTATCTCAAATAATAGTATAGTCCAGCACAAAAGCTCCATTTTTTGGCCAAATTGTTCACTTTGTGATGAAAACACCAAAATGGACACAGATACACTTTAAATTATGCCCTTTCACATGGGGATGAGTGCCAAAAAACATCTCTCTATTTAGGGGTGAAATTCCAAACCCAAAAAATAAATAAATTTAGAAGAAATGCTCCTTGAACAACAACAAGTCTGAAATATAATATTTAACTTCTTCTTCTCATGGAATTTAGAGAAACAAATAGATAATGAAAATCAAAGTATAACATCTCAGAAATGTCACATATTTGTGACATTTGTCATAATTTGTCATAATTTGTCATAATGTCACAATAATGCAAATCCTCATTTGTCTAATCCTCTGAATAGGTGTAAGTAGTGGTTTATCTGAAAACGTGAATGTGGCTACGCCAACATTACTCCTTCAATAACTTAGAGTCAGTGTGCTTGATTAGACATAAATTAAACAAATGCAACAATAAAATGTAAATATAATGCAATTACTAACACCAATGATTACTATATCCACCCTTAGTTAAGTTAAAGTTTAAGGAAGTTAAGGTATAGTATGTTCCCATCGCAGTCTCAGACACCAACAAATGAACCATGTGTTCAGAGATCACTGTGATGGACTGGCGGCCTGTCCAGAGTGTACCCTGCCTCTCACCCAATGACTACTGGGATAGGCTCCAGCACCCCCCCCCCCCC
>OMMV01195292.1:0-16164 GCA_900302635.1 Chatrabus melanurus
ATGTTACAATCTCAATGTGATTTGCCTGGATAAATAAAGGTTTATATATATGTAACAGAGGTCTTAAACAAGCTGTTCCAGGCCTAAATGATGTTTAAAGCAGAGATTTTCTGTGAAAACACTCACAGAATTGTGGGAATTTGGAGATATTTAACATTAAAACTCAAACACAAAAAATTGTAAAACTAGATAAAGACTGATTTTCCACAATATGACCCCTTGTATCCTTGAGAAATGTTGAAAAGCAGGTGTTTGACTCACAGAGCAGAAGTGTCCAGGAGGACAGAAAAAAACCATCCCAGAGCTGTGATCCTTCCTCATTCATGTGTTTTTAAAAATCAAGGCCATAAACTCCGCAGTTGTATGTTCATTCTTCATTAAACATGTATAAAAGTCAACAACATCCCACGTAGGAGGAAAAAAAAGTGTGCATTTTAGTGGTGGTGCACACAGTGCACAGACCAGCGCACACTCAATGCAGCATGTGATGATTTATTTACTTAAATCGCACCCTTTGACAATTATATAATTGCACAGTAAGCTATCGCAATTATGATTGTGATGCGATTAATTGTGCATCCCCACTATAGATACCAAAACCATGTTTTGTACCAGGCTGTAAACATGTTTATTTCCGTTGTAAAGTTGGACAAGTTGACAAGTTGGACACAGTTAATGTGGTGTCCCATTGTTGATTGACTCACTTTCGGAGCCAGCCTCAACTGGTCATTCAAGGAACTGCAGGTTTTGGTGCTTTCGCATTGTCTTCATTATGCAGCACCTGAGGTTGCTGCTTGAGTTCAGTGATATTTGTGCTATTTCAGTGATATTCTTTATTATAAACCAACTGAAAACTGCAATGAAAAAGAATCAGACATGAACTCCATGGGTCAACTCTCAGTGAATATGTGCCTGCAAAATGAAAGCCCACAGGTTTGGACATCCACTGGCCAAACACTGAGGAGTTTAGCACATAATAGTGTGAAATCTTAACTAAGGTATTGCTGGAACTGACAGTGCAAGGCCAAGTTCTCCATATGTGGATTACCAGAGTAGGTGGATTAAGCTGTTGATGATTTGGCGTGATCTCAGATTGCTTGGTTCTTCGAAAGAGAAATGTGTACACAGCAACATAACCATAAGGGCAAACCTACACCTAAAAAACAAGATTGTCATTCCAGGAAATCCACCTAATCATGGCTGTGCCATTCGTACAGGAGGCGCCGGTTGTGGTGGGTACATTGATAAGAAGATAATAAGAACATTCCAAGTGTAGGTAATATTGTGTGATCGTCAGGGTCCTTTAGCATAATCTGCTTCATTACTTTTAGAGAGGTACCGCTTCAGTCCAGAGGTAATAACTTTAATTGATATATTAATATCATTATATGACTAATGTAAAAATACTATTTTTTAATATTTCTGTATTTTACTTTAACCTGTTCCCAGGTCCTTGTTGGGCTGGTATCTGCTCTGAATATTAAAGAATAAATAAGATCATCAATGCAGTGGCCTCACAAACGTTTGCAACATGCCTGTCATCTTTTCGCAAAACTTTGGAACATGAAAAGGAATACATGTGGTTGCCACTCCACAAGAAATCCAGGATGCAGTCTTCAAGCTGAAGGACAATAAATCATGTGGCATAGATAATGTAACAACTTGAACATCTAAAGTTTGCTCGTAAAAAAATTGTACCGCTTGCTTGCTATTTGTTTTTCTGTTTGTTTTTTAGTGCATGGCGTGTTACCAGACTCTGTTATCTACTCTAACAGTACCTGTCATGAAAGATAAAGCTGCTAAATTAAACAGTTTGGAGAATTATAGGTCTATAGCCTTGGCCAGTATTTTATCCAGAGTGCTGGAGAAGATTCTTCAGACTAGGCCAGAACAGTATATCTCCACTACACACAATCAGTTTGACTTCAAACGTGAACATGGTACAGGCGTGTATTTTTGCCTTAAAGGACATTTTAGATAAATGGATCAGACAAAATCCCACTATGTTTATGTGTTTTATTGATGCCTCAATGGCTTTTGATCGTGTAACTGTAAACCATGAAAAATTATTGTTAGTGCTTAATTAGTGCTTCAGGTGTGCAATCAGGTGAAATACTTAAGTCACTATGTGACCGGTGATCTTTCTGATGATGAGGACATTTTTAGACAGCGCTGTAAATTATATGCACAATCCAATGTGTTGGCTCGTAAATCCAGTAGTGAAGACCTCTCTTTTTAAATCTTTTTGTGCTCCACTGTATAAAGCTCATCTGTGACATCATTACAAAAAAGGCAGCCTGCCAAAATTGATTGTGGCTTATAATGACAGTATGAGGCTGCTGCTGTAAGCTGCAGTGCAGTCACATGTTTGTCAGTGTTGGTGTACCCACATGCTCTGCTGGAAGAAGAAATTTGATGTATAGATATGCAGAGTATCCAAATCTGTGATATAGACCCACAATCTTTGAGTCTAGAATGTGGAGTCGCTGGTGTTATTGTTTGTTCACTGATCACTATGGTGGTTTTACACGCACATGCGTGCGCGCATACATATCCCCTCTCTAACGGCCACCCGCATTTTGTGGCCACTTTTTGTGGCACGGACAGATTTTCAATTAAAACTGCCCCTCGCCAGCGCCCACCTCTCCAACGCGGCCAGCGCCCACCCAAATTCAAGCAAAATCATAATATTTTCCCCTCTCCAAAGGCCACTTCCTGCTGACATCGATAGTTCTTGTCCACCTCACCAGGCGTCCTGACTCACCAACCGGAAAATTCATGACACGCGTCAATGACTCATCCAAATGTATGGAAGCGTCCGCTGTCACATCATTAAAATCCATTTTAAACCTTCTATGTGGCGGCCAGTTATTCACCAGTTTCGCGTTCATTTCGATTATTAATTCATTTGGATGTCAATCAATTTGGCGCAATAAAAGCATCTGTGACTGCTGGCTTTTCCTCACACACAGTTTTCTGTGCAGGAACTATTTTTTGGAAGTGATTTCACACGGTTTTAATCGGCTTATTAATTTTTAATCACTTTATTTAACAAGAGGTCAGCTGACAGCAGCACACTGCTTTGGATAATAAATAAATAATAAAATGCTCTCTCACCTTGCGATCTGTTGGCGTCATTAAAACTCCTGTTTCACAGCAAACATCTGCATTGTTGAAGTCAAAGTGTCGTTTTAAAAACTGTATCAAACTTTGACGATCTGCTGCCCTGATGGTTTTGTCTTCAGTTTAATTAGTAGGCACATGTAGCACCTGTATCATGGTAACTAACTTGCGCCCTGTGGGCCACATTTGGCCTCTACTTGTTTCCAAATGCTAAACGTTTTTATTACTCACATTTCTCACATTTTTTTACTCATATGATGTATGTTTGATGTAAAATTTAGTGTTAAATTTAAGTCCATTTATAAAGTAGATTCACGTTTATAGTACCGGTAGTGAAAATAGAAATAAAATTGACTATTAACAAAACACACACATTGAGGATGATCTGTAAAGTTTTATTAAGTATTAGCCCTTTACAAACCTGTGCCTACAATGCAGTTATGCCATTAACCCCACAGGTGGCTTCCCACTCAAGAGAGGCCACGCCTCCTTACATTTACCTCAGTCATTAATCCAAACAGTATGGTACTCTATGGTAAATCTGTCTGGACTAGGCAATTCTCAAAAACTGAGTGACTGTACTGTACAGTCACTCAGTCTGTACAGTCTGTACAAGAAGAAAACTAGTGAGGGAAGCCACCAGCACACCCAAAGGAAGGAGTTATAGGCTTATGTGGCTGTGATTGGAGAAACAGTCCCTAATGCTGTAAATGGCTGTAATTCCTAAATGTTTAATGCAGTATTTCTTTAAAACCCTTTGAATTAAAGCACACAGGCTGCACTACAAGAACATTTTCCATCTTGATTGTTTCATTTCAACTCCATTGTGGTCTTGTACAGAAGCAAAATAACAAAAATGCTGTTACTGTCCAAATACGTATGGACCTGACTCTGTTTCCATAGTTACCAAAGCTTATTGAGCAAAAGCACTATAAAGTGTAGTTTAACTTTTTTTAGCACTTCAATTAAAGTATAAAATGAATGTGCAGTCATTTTCACTTTGCACATTAGTTTTCCCCCCTGGGGTTTTGATTGAGTGGAGGGTGTTTTTTTTTTTTAATAATCTGAGGTAAAATTAAAGCTTTTGGTGGGGGGGGGTATATGTTTGTTACATATGTCACGGAAGTCTAAACCGAGCTGTCAGGCCTGAATGATATTTATAGCAGGAGAGTTTCTGTGAAAACACTCATAGAATTGTGGGACTTTAAGGATGTTTAACATGAAACCTCAAACACATGAAAACATAAAAGGTAGATAAAAACAAATTTTACACAACATGGCCACTGTAATAATTATCTTATTTGAGCAAAAGTTTCATCTGGACTGTTTTCATTTTCAAATCTGCTCCATGAAAGTTAAGATCTGGATGGAAAAACCTCCTAAATCATAGTTTTTCACACACCTTGTTTAACCTGGTTAAGTCGCTCCAGCTCTTAAATGAGTGTGCAGCACAAAAGTCCACTGTTCACACAACAGGATCACCTTTAAGATCATATTTCCATGAAAACGAATTCATGCCCTCGTGTGAAAATGACTTTATAGTGAATTACATCCATGCGAAAGGTGACCATCAGGCATTTGACTCGTGTGTACAGCGAACACGGAAAAAAATGGAGCTGTGAACTTTAATCCTTCATGTGTGTTTTTTTTTTAAAAAGGTAGTAAACTCCGCATTGAGACATTTATCATTCTTCTCCAAACATGTGTAAAGGCTACAGAATCTGATGGAGAGGGACAAAAATATGCATTTTCATGGTGCGGCGCACACAAACCACAGAGGCACACAGTGCAGAGTGCGTTGGTGATTTATTTATATAAATCACACCCTTTAATGAGTGTATAATTGCACAGGCCAACATCGTGATTACGATTGTAATGCGATTATTTGTGCAGCCCTACTGGATAACGCAGCATCAGCTGCTTTCTGCGCATCAAAATATCAAATCTGATTGTTCTGAGGAATGCACGCGTGTATCTATTTAATATTTTTTATTTTTATCATGGTCCTGTAAATGACACGTGTGGATTGACTGATCGGAATGATTCCACTATGACTGGATTCTGTTCCGGTTAGACCCACTCACGTAACCGTGATAGCTAGAGGTCCACAGCTGAATGGTGGATCCGCTCTCTTTTACAGTAAAGTACAGCTGCTGTTTTGATGTGAAAACACTTTTGTTGTGAGGCACTCTGCCTGAGTGAAGAGAGAACAACTTTGTGCAGTTTGCTTAATGCCGGCAGCAACGCAACAGAAAACTCCACAGCAGTTCTCAGCATGCTCCTGGTATTTTTCAAGTGTGGAGTGAATCTTTCAGGCCTGTAGCATGGTAGGAGAAGTCTCAGTATCAACTCAGTAAGAAGTGATCTGTTTCCGACATTGTGGTTTGTTTAATGCAGCAGTGTTTCCTCTTGTCACAGTTCTGCAGATAGCAGAACACCTTGTATCACAGTGTCTGCTCACTGATAATGGCAGCTTTTGCAGTGCATCACTAACATGCTTATGTAGATTAACACAGCATTTGATTCATTCAGTACTGCAGTAAAACTGGCATTGTGCTCTGCCTACCAGTATGATTTGACCATTTGGGGTAAGAAAACTATGGGGGGTAAAAATTGTTACATATGTATGTAACAAAGCTGTGTTCACTTTACTGACCGGATGACCCCAATGGGATTTGATTTTGTCTGGACAGGTCTCATTGGTGTTCGTAAGTGACCCGTATCTAAATCTGATGTGTAGCACTCTGCTTTGAAAGAACAGGGAGGTTCACTTTTCAGGAGGTTGGCATTAGCACTGTAGCTGTGTTCCTTTTTATGTGCTTTGCCTTACACATTTGATTCAAATAGTGCAGGTCAGGTCTGGGAGCATGCACTGGAGCCAAGCATCGCCATATCCACCACACTACGGAACCGCATTGGCTTCTGGATGGCAACCACCCAGGCAGACAGCCAGTCCATCCTCACATCTCAAAAGTAACCATCTCTCTGCTGCAGCCAGGTGAAACGTGGGCGTCCCCTTGGCGTTTTCTGTTTGCTGGCGTCCTCAACACTGAGGCACCTGTTGGCTGGATTATGACCAGAGAAACGTGCCCCATGGCCAAAATGTTGAAGCTGACATTCCCTCACAATGCAAGTGATACACCGCTGTCCAGCGACCTCATGACTCCATCAGCTCTTCCCAGGTGTCTCTGTCTCAAAGGCAGAGATCCCAGAGACATGACTCTCACTGCTAAGATAAGTGAATGTCTGTCCAAGTTCAACACTTTCACCGCATACAGATACACTTCTGAAGGCTGAGTCCAGGAAGTCATTGAAAGCCTGGATCTGTCTTGATCCGGGACAGTCGCAAACCCACACACTCCAACTCCTAACTCAGCTTTTCAAGTGCTCAGGGTATCCATTCAGGCAGGACGATGTGGCAAAAAAATACAATCACAATTTTTCCCCCATATTGATTGATTTTAATATTTATCATGATATACAGTATAATTTGATGATGTTGCCAGTTTGAAGAGAAAAATGACTGATGCCTGAAGAAACCAGAGGTTTTGTTATTTGAACTTTTGAATACTTTATGAACAAAAAAATAGAACAACAATGTAAACATTTAACTGTGCAAAAAATGTATCTGCTTTAACAAGCAATACAAGTTAGCCTGCCTTGCATATTATTAAAGCAATGAAATAAAAGCTGTGATTCCATCCATCCATTCCATTCTCTATAACCGCTTTTCCAATTAAGGGTCACTTTACAAAATGTAAAAGGAGCTGGAATATTTACTGGCACGGCGTGCGCGAATGTCTGTAAAAAGGACTACATACGGACGCGACAAAAACTGAGGATCTCTCTTGATAATTACTTTACCCACCTCCCCCCATAAAACCTCTCCCATCCAAATAAATTATGCAATAAGGGACTTATCACTCAATCATACTGCATGCTTGGAGGCAGGAGATGAGGACAAAATATTTTGTGGCTTCGCTCGCTGACTGTGATTCACGCTCATCAATGAGGTGAGAAACCAGACCCGTTTTTAACCCAAATGTTTATGAATGAATTGAAGACTGTATTATCCAAGTAGTGCTCATAATATTAGTAGTAATTGTTAAATTGAACACTCGGGTCAGTGACATGGCGTCCGAGTTCCATGCTCCACCAGGAGTCAGAGTGGCCAAAAAAGGTGAAGATCTCTGAAAAAAGACATTGGGTGTGGCACTTTTTCTCTAGGCGGTCGCATACGCTTTGTTCTCATTTAGAGCAACTAAAAAAAGACACTGGCGCTCAGAAAAAAAAGCTATGCGGACACGGGGCCTTTCTGCTATGGGATAAGCTGTTAGATCTATCCATATCGAATAACAGTGTGCAAGGCTTATCACCAAAATTGGCATAAATTTGATTGCGATCCTGGTTCATGATCATTTATTCTCCCAGTTCGTGTATCCATTGATTCCTTTAAAATCATGGCATCATCCACAAAGTCAAGCTCAGTAAATCTTTCCTCTTTGACAAAGGCATCTCAGTCTCCGGTCTCCACGACCCAACACCCAGTCCATGCAAGCATTAAACACTGTTCAATGCTGCTCACGTAGAAAATGAAAACTCCGTCTTATCCTGAAAAAGGTTTCTCCTCTAACCATATCTGTTTGAGTTGGGTGTGGTTTGCGGTTGAATGTCAACAGATATGAAGCTGATCTAGGACCACATTTTAACATGAGCCAATTCAAATTTAGCATGTTCAACTTGCAGTGTGAACGTAGACCAGGTGTGGGATTTGTGTGTGTATTTGTATCAGTATATTGAATATTTGATATTTGCAGTAGGCAGTGGTGGAAAACCCTGAGTGAGTACAAGTCCACCACATATTTGTTCCGTCCACCCACTAAACCAGCTGAATTTAACTAGTTCAGCTCTTCAGGCAGGTAGGTGAGCTAAGCAGTGAAATCACCTATTTTAGGTGCACATGGTAGGACTTTTACTCACTGAAGCCGGGGTTTTCCACCTCTGGCAGTAGGTGTGTGGTAATTGGACAGCACAGTGGCTTTGTGGTTAGCACTGTTGTCTCACAGCGAGAAGGTCCCGCGTTCAAATCCGGCCTGGTCCTTTCTTTGTGGAGTTTGCATGTTCTCCTCTCTTAGTGCTCCGGCTTCCTCCCACATGCAGGTTAGGTGAATTGGTGACTCTAAATTGACAGTAGGTGTGAATGTGTTTGTCTATAAGTAGCCCTGCGATGGACTGGCAGCCTGTCCAGGGTAAACCCCGCCTCTCACCCAATGACTGCTGGGATAGGCTTCAGCCCCCCTGTGACCCTTAACATGACTAAGCTGGTTCAGAAAATTAATGAATGTATGGTACTTATGATGGCAACCAACAAATATTTTCTTTATCAAATAATGTGGAAAGTTTTTTGTTTTTTTTAATTAGTCAATGATTCAGTGATTGTTTATAAAATGGTACAGTACAAAATGACATAATTTTTCAGCGTTCGGATAAGTCCTAAAATTACTCATCTGACTTACAATCTAAAATTCTGAGATTTTCATTTGGTTTTTGACAACCACTGCAGAACTAGTTTTTCTCTGCAAACCCTATAGGTAGATGTAGCCTTCGTCTGTAGTCTGCTGCCCCGTGCACGAAATTATCACATCAAACCTTATTTTAGTTCTTGTCATCACAGCCAGGATAATAGCTCTTTCCAGATTGTGGAAAGATACCGGCGCAGCACTCAGTATCGAGGGTCACACAGCAGTACAGTCTGGCTGTGACTGAAGTATCCTGCTAAATATCTCTGGGATCCATTAAAAAGTGTCAGAACATCTTGCTTCCTAAGAGCCATGATTTGAGAATGCTTTGTGAGAGATGCTTGTACAGACAACAAGTGTTATGGTGGCAAATATAGGCTGGCGTGTGTGCGTGCGTGCGTGCGTAAGTGAACCTTTACCGAGCTGACGTGGACAGTGTCGAGGTTTGCTGTGGCATCTTACAGGCAGGGATACACAAACGCTTTCTTTCATTGCAGTTTTTGGTGCTTAGGAATGAGGATTCCATGATCAAAATCAGTCTGACAATACAGCGGACGAAAGATTTCACACAGCAAAACTCTACACACCTCATCCAAACAAACAAAATGACTTCATACAAACAGGGAGACATTACGATGCTGTAGGTGTTCTGCTCATCATCACGTATAGAAGGCAGCTCACTGCTCTCAGTGTAGCCGTCACCATCGGGGCCTTTACAAACATCCCACTGCACAGTCTTCTTGGAAACTGCTTGTGCTTTTCTCGGAGACATGGGTGGTCAAAATGGAGAGAAGCTCAGTTCACCTGTGTGGAATAATGTCTCTAAGCAATGTGTTATGATGTGGTTTGTATTTCATCTCTTGAACTTCATCCAAAGCGTGCCGTTACATGTCCTCACATTCCCAGAGAGGGAGAGAAACAATGCTCAACTGATCTGGGGTTCGACTTGCACTTGATAACTGGGTGACTGGCTGCAGCTGTACTGTGTGCACGTGTATTTAAAGAAGAATACCACCCAGTGATACAGTGTGAAGCCTTGCACACATAGTTTTAAATGTTTAGCTTGTTATTTACAATCCAACTGCAATTTAGATATTGTCTGTCTTTTCCAAGTGCACGTTATTAATATGCTTCTGCTTTTTTTTTCTCTGCATCCCAGATTTGTGTGGAGTCAAAGGGGGACATGTTCCACAAAGTTGAGCAGTTTTGAGATTAAGTGTCTTGCTCAAGGAGAATCAGTGTTGTTGTTGTTTAAATACAATCTGAGACACCCTGACTTATCAAATTTTATAGTTACTTAGGGCTGGGCGACATGGAAAAAATATAATCCTGATTTTTTTTTTTTTCATATTGATTGATATCGATATTTATCACGTTATATAATTTGATAATGCTGCCAGTTTGAAAAGTATGACTGAAGCCTGAAGAAATCAGAGGTTTTTATTTGAGCTTTAGAATACTTTATTAACAAAAAATAGAATAACAAGGTAAACATTTATCTGTGCAAAAATATTTATGTGCTTTAAAAAAGCAACACAAGTTAATCTGCCTTGTAACTTATTAAAATAATTAAATAAAAGCTGTGACTACAATCACAAATATCTGATTGACAACAATAAACAGCTAACGACTAGCTTATAATGCTTACGGTGATAAAAGCACTCACTCTCAGCAGGAACATGGTGTCTATCCAATCTGCTGTCACAGATAAGAGTTTTTGTTTCTGTTGTGATAGATTTTGTGTGACAAATCAGCTGAATGGAGACAGAGACGGCAGTTTTGCGCCGTCTGATTGGTTGCAGTGACGCCACAGCACCTTCCTGAAAAGTTCAGAGATTTTCAATAAGGATGTTCCTATCAGGATTTTGTTTTTTTGGTTTTGGTTTTTATTTCTGCCCTGAGCCTGATCTGAGTCATTAATATTGCATATCTGCCAATAACGAGTCCTGATCCAATACTTGTATTTTCCATATTAAAGTCAATCCAGTGTACGCTTGACAGTTAAACAGCTCTGCCATGTATTAAGAAAAAACATGTTCAATCCAAGCTGTTCCTTAATGATTTATTTATTCATTTATTTACATTTATTTTTTAAAAAATGTAAGAGATTTTTTTTTTCTAATATTGCTCATCAATTCGAATTAGTGCAGCACTGTAGTAGTAAAACTAGGACATTCAGAGTAATATTGATTGAACAATGTCTTAGTTGTTAAAAACATTAATTCTCATTATTATTATTAATACTATTATTATTATAGTAGTAGTAGTAGTAGTAGTAGTAGTAGTAGTAGTAGTAGTATGTGCAAAAAATGTCTTTAAAATGTCTTCAAAAGTGGACCTTTACTTGAAGGTTGGGGGAAGAGCCCTTCCGAGCCCTCGCCCCTCTGCTTATGCACCTGTACTGTCTCAGAGGAAAACAGACAAGATGAGGAGAAAAACTTGTTTATTTACGCAAAGTGTCTACAGATATGGAATACTTATCCCAAAACATTAATTCTACAGGTACGGTAGAAGCATAGAGAGCTACAAAAAACATTTGTATCCACAGGGGGAAGAATTTCAAGTTCAATGGATCAGAGTTAGGGCTAACGAATGGGCCGTATCCATAGAAACTCGAGGAAAAGGGACAGCATGTGGGTTCTCACGGGACGACGAACAGCCCGTTCAGAGGCATTCTGCCTTCCATACCTGTAGCCACTGCCATATTTATGTGGAAAACACTGCCTGTTTGGCTGGTAAGGATGGTATATCACATGCACAATCCTTCAGAAACAGACTTGGTGCATATTTGAAGTGAAGGAGAGTGAAATATGTGTTTAAAACTTGCACCACGGCAGCACTGACTGTGACAGTGAGTGATGACAGACGCTGGCTGTTATTGCTCTCTTAGTTTGTTCGTGACCCCATGGCTCCATAATCTCTTGAATAAAATAGACTTGTTGCATATTTAAAGCGAATGAATTAATGTGCTTTTAAAACGTGCACCGTGGCTCTGTGGTTAAGCAGCAGCAGCAGCAGCGCTGACTGGCTGCTCGCTCTGCTAGCACCACATATATGAAACACGCACTGATTTAGTGACTCATGTTTAATTTATCCGACACCAGTCAATCAAAAATGCTTTGATCAGGCCTGATAACGATCGATTCAATCAGCTCGGGACATCCCTAATTTTCAGCTTAAAGTGCTCGGAGCGGCCGGCCACACAAAGTATGTGACAGGCTGTTTGATCTGTCCATATTGAGTAAAACTGTACATGGCTTAACACTGAAATTGACAGACATCGCAATTCCAGTTTTTATTTTATTTTATTTTACCTTTATTTATACAGGTAGTCTCATTGAGACACGAGGTCTCATTCTCAAGAGAGACCTGTTTCAGTCAAACATACAACAAGGTTATTTAATCGCCCAGGTTTGTCGTGGCTCACTAACCAGGAATTATACTCTTTCAAAGATGCCCATAGTGTCCTTTTCCAAAGAGAATACTCGGACATCCCCTGCTTTGTGCAGCGGTCAATGTAGCAGGACAAGGAGTGATGTCATACAACAGGTGCTGAAGGTGGAGATGGTGGCGTGGTGGTGGAGATTAGTTGGGTCATCTGGAATAGTTCTGTGACCGTGAAGAGCGAAGTTTTGTTTTTCAATGGATTTGGCTTCTGGGATGGTGAAATAAGGAATTTAGCTCCCATGTCCTTCACAAAAATGTGGGCAGAAGTCATGAGGCCCTCAAATCCAAAATGGCCACCAAAATTCAAAAATAATCAGTATCTAGAATTATCTTTGCACTGATGTGGCTGATAGCAAGTGTGGCGAGTCAGCAGATTCAGATCAAGAGTAACATTTTAGTAGTAATGAAGACAAAAGACAGTATCTTAGCCTGTATGTCAGTTTAACTTACTGCCATTTGCCAGATTTCAACAGAAATATACATCAATGTACCCCTATTAAAATACCCTTTTATTTGTTTTTGGTGTTTTCTATTTCTTACTCTTCCAGATTTCTGCCAGTTTGGACATCAATGGCAACTATTGCTGGGATATTGTGCCACTATGGTGTCTTGCACACAAAATATCATCCACTGGAAGCAAAACAGACTGTTAGGCTGTTTTACATTCCAGCATACTATATACTTCATCAATACTTGGTGGCATTAGTATATTCTAATGTTAATCAGGTGATTTTTATTTTTTTTCTCCAGAAAATAAAAACAGGTCTACAAATCTGTCATGTGAAGATGAAAGGCAGGATCTTAGACTGAATGTGTTTAAGATACTGCCTATTGCCACTTAGAACAGAAATGCAGATCAATGTATCCATATTAAAAGACACATTTGTTTGATTTTGTGTCTGTTATAGTTTTACTATCCATAATCTCAACTTGGCAATGTCAAACACTTATCACAGCATAATGTGAAAGCTTAGCAGGTAATGTGAAAAAGGGACGTTTCCGAACTGAAGACTGGCACCCGTCTTGGAATTAAAAGTCAAATTTAGCGGTCAAATATCAGTGCAAACATCAAAATAACAGACTCCAGAAACCCTGTAAACCATGTATTTCACATGATTATAGGCCAAATCATTGAAAAAATAATTCTAGATACTGATTATTTTTGATTTGCGTGCCTCACGACTTCCGCCCACATTTTTGCGAGGGTCTTTTTCTTTCATTTGAAAGTAACCATGCCATCACTAGAACTTGTGTGTAGGACATGCAAACTGTAATTTACTGTGGACCCTAACATGAATATTTATTCATCAAATTTAAAAAGGATTGGCCAAAGAGGAATATGCAATCGCAAGTGAACCAGTATATTATACACACTGGGAAATGAAGCACAAAAAGAAAATCTCCTTAGAGTTCTCAATACAAAGGAATTCCAACAACAAAATCAACATCTCATTTATCTTATTTATCCAAATATATTGGGGTTTTTTTTGGCTATTCCTTCGGCAGTTTTGTTCACTGTATTTTCCAGACGTGTCCTTTTATGGTGATGTAAGTGATGATAGCCCAGGCAGATAAAAGGTCATAGTTCCACTACAGAAACTTTGGGTCATTTCCTGTGTCATACCAAATGTCAATGCTGTTTTTGTTTTTAAAAAAGCACCATGACCTAAACCAAGTACTGTTAAGTGCCCACACATACCCAGCTACGTAAGCGTGTGTGATTATTAAATATCTGTGTTTTATGTGTGGGATGCAGCCACAAACACTTGGCATTTCAAAGACGTCAGTCTCAGCATTTACACAATCAGTCAAATAAAAATAAAAAGTTTTTGGGAGAGGTTCTATACAGGCCCATCGGGCTAGTGCCTGTCCCTAGATACTGTAGCGAGAAGCGGAAGAAAGTCCATGACTTTCCCCAGACAGGATACCAGTCCAGTGTAGGCTACACCCCTTATATACAGTCCCCTCTAAAAGTATTGGAACGGCAAGTCCAATTCAGTTGTTTTTGCTGTAGATTGAAGACATTTGGGTTTGAAATAAAAAGTTTAATATAAGATGATGGTTTTAGAATTTCTCCTTGTGTTTCCTGGTATTTACACCTACCTATGTTAAAATACATCAAATAAAGCTCCTCTTGTATCAGACTCCCCAGTTTTGGGATGAAAAAATACTGGATCTCAAAGTAAATTGCACGTAATATTTGTTTCCTTTCCTGCCACCGACCGCCGTGCCACTCTGAGCTCACTTGATCCTGTCAAATCTCAGAAGTGAAGCAGAGTAGGTCTGTAGCAGAATAGAAATGTTTCTCCATGGAGAAATGGAGTTGTTAGTAAAGGCATTTAGTGTAAAACTTATGCTGAATCCTGATACGGATCTGTACCCTTCTGTCTCCTCGCCTGGAGGTGAAATGCCTGCTGAATCGGGTTAAGGTCTGGTGATTGGCTTGGCTAGTTTGTAGCTTTCCAGTTTTTCCACTGATGAAGTCCTTGTTGAGTTGGCGTTGTATTTTGGATCATTGTTTTGCTCAATGGTAAATTTCCTCCTGATTAATTTTGATACATTTCTGTGTAAATTCCCAGACGAAATGTTCCTGAAGACTTCAGATTCGTTCTGTTGCTACCACCATGAGTTGCGTTATCAGTAAAGATTAGTGAGTGTGTTCCAGAAGACACCATGACACGACCTCCGCCATGTTTCACTGATGAGTTTGAAAGTTTTGGATCATGAGCAGATACTTTTTTCCGCCACACTTTGGACTTTCCATCACTTTGGTAGAGGTTAATCATGGTTAATCATCAGGTTAATAATGCTGTCACACAATAATGGCGTTTACTTCACTTTGGCACCAGGTTTTAGGGACGGGGTTAGAGGACGTGTGGCTCCTCACTTCTCCACATTGCTGTGCACACAGCACATTATTTTTGCTGATCACTTGTCATATACAGTACGTGTGTTACTGTGAGGTCATTTTCACATGAAGGTAGAAGTGTCATGAAATAAACGGTACGATACTTTGTGATTCTTTAATGTGAACTGTGTTTTGGTTTGTCATTAAAGGAGCTATCACGCCTGTGGTTTATCGCTCGGCAGACGATATGTGACGGCTGTCGCATATCTGCGCTTATTACCAGCAAAATAGCCACGCTGTCATGGTTAGTGTCTGTCCTGTCCTCTGCCTCCCTCTAGTGTTCCTTTTTGGAGTTTAGTTCTGATGTTTTTAGCAGTATTGCTGGTGTCCCTCCTCAGCTGTTCCCCATTTCTGATTGCACTCACATGTTTCACATCATGTTGATTACCTCACTGCTTATTTAAACCCCAGTGTCCCTCTGTGTCTTGCTCGATTGTTGTTCTTCCATGCCACTTTCTTGCTCTTACTTATTGTGGTTTTCCTCAGTGTTTTTCCCAGTGATTGACCTCCCGTTGCCAGACCTTAATTACCTCTTCGTGTTTTTTGTGATCTTTCCCTGCCGGACTTGTTACCTTCACTGTCTAGCCTTTTTGTGTACGAACCCTGCCAGTCCCTGTTCATTCTCTTGCCTGCTCCCTAAAGGACACTGTTGCCATTTTGGACTGCTTATCTGTGTACCGACCTCAGCTTGTAACCAGGTAAACCCAATAAAGACTGTTTTTACTCCAATCATCTGTGGCTTCTGCGTTGGGGTTCTCAGCCACCCTCCAGCCTTGACACACGCGACAGTTGCGGCCCCGCTAAACAGCCGCATGTTGTCGACAATTGCATGCTGGAATTTTTCAACATGTTCAAAATTCACGCAACGCCAAAAGCGACTGCCATGCCGTGAAATAGTAGGGACTCTGTAGCAAAAGACCGGCATGACAGCCTCATAATGGCCGCTACAGCCGCACAATTGCTGCACGTTCTTATTACAAATTCTGTGAATGGATTTGCATCCAGTCTGAGAATGTCTGAGATCCCCTCTTCAAACAGCCTCATCAGCTTATGGGACCATCCAAGTCTGCTTCTTGCAGCCGAACAGTTCTTTGTGGAGATGATCAGCTCTGACGTCACCCGAACCTGCGCCTAAAAAGAAATCATCCACACGCACCAGAGTTTCTC
>OMMV01195294.1:0-13857 GCA_900302635.1 Chatrabus melanurus
AAAACCGGCAATATATATAGCAATATGGCTTAATTAGAAGCTTATTGATTAGATTTTCATTTGTCTGTATTAGTTGCAGAGTTGAAATTTTATAAAAATTAAATAATTTGTTTTTCAATTTGAAACGTACAAATAAACCCAAAAATTCGTTGTGAAAATTAAGACACGTACAGTTAGAGCTAGGCATGTACTTTTGTTAACTAGGTGCAAACAACAACTTGACAAAAATGAAACAGAAATCATTTTCTACATCCCAATAGTTACTTTATTATTTAGTGATCACAACTACACACTTGATTATTCGGCTGATAATTGGTACTAAATTTTAACTTGTAACTATGCAAAAATCGTAATTTACATTTTATACTCAACATGTTGTTCATGCTTGATGTTTACATTGTGTTAGTAGTACATGATGCTTGTGACATCATGAGCGACTGGAACTGTGAGAGTCGCATCAGTCAAGGCAGCACATGGATTTTCTACTGTGTAACAATACAGCAACAGCGGGCATATTGTTCTCGGTCCTGTGTGTCAGTCCGTCCTCTCTGAGTGTGAAAACATTTTTTGATGTCATTTGGACCAAACTTGGTGCAGCGACTGAGGGTCAGCAAAGGACAAAGTCATTTGATTTTGATTTTTAAAAAATCAGTAAAAAGTCAGGGTCACAAGCCAAGGTCTAAAATTTGGCCCAATGGCTATTTGGAAGAATTGGTTAAAGATACGCCGATGGTTACTCTTAAACATTAATATGAAGACATGTGTCACCTCTCTATTGGTCACATGGCCTTTGACCTTGGTTGACCTTGAAAGGTGAAACTCAAGATCATATCTGTTTAATGCAAAGTTTGGAGCTAATATGGATAAAACAAAATGCAAGGGTTGTGTGTTAGGATAAAGAGGTTCAACTTTGGACATAATTGGTCACATGTCAAGACCACACAGAACCATATATTATAGCATCACTGAATCACAAAGAATTATTTTGCATCAATCTGTGTCAAACATGTAAGGCGCATGTGTTGTACTTTACGTATCCCTTCTCTTTGACATTTTTTTCCATTAAACATTTTGAAACTTGATTGCATCTTCAGTCATTTTGTTACTGTGACTTCAGTTTTTGTGGCACAATTAGGAAGAATAAGATGAACACAAAACGTTCATCTACATTTCTGTGCCTACCATTAAAAGCCTGAAGAAATATTTACTATAAAGCAGTATTTAATAACTAGTGGAATGTTAATCCATGGTATGAACCATCTGACTGCGTTTTACACGGTTATTTATATAATTTCCATCAGTTTGTTCAAACCACTGCTGCATAATGTGTAGGCTTCTTACTGTGATGTGTCCCTCACAAGATGGCGGCACGATTTATGTATCATTTCGCTGGTGTGTTGCTTATAATTTATGTATAATCCCATGTGTTTACCCCCTGATGTTTCAGCCAGATTATGGCTGAAACATCTCTGGTTGACAGCAAAACATCTAGCTTGTCTTTGGTGATCTCGCACCAGCTGTTCAGGGATATTTATCACTGTGGAGCGTCATGGTAACATAAGTACAGGCAAGCACACAAATACTCTTTTGAAAAACTTGTCAGTGATCTAGTTCGTCTCTTCCAACTGACAGAAGATGCTGCAGGAATGTGGTCAACATGTCTGTCTATTTGCAGACACTGTACCTCAAAAGTGAAGGACAGAGGAAGATTGAATTTTGTGGCGAGATGTTCTTTGGGTCAAAGGACAGTTGAACAAATTTTGGGGGAAATCAAATCTGCTTCAGAAGTGGTTTCTTTTATCCATACCCTCCCCATTATCTTAACATTTCATGATCTGTTACCTGTTCTCTATGACTTATGATTAGTTGTATTTTACGAGGTACGTTATGATGGTACTTATTGGTGCTGGAGTAATGGTATTTATTTTACTGTTGTGGCAGTGTTATCTTGGCAGTGACATAAGTGTCTCTGGGTGCTCGGCCTTTGAGATCAGGAGATGCCTCCGAACAGCTTATGGAGTCATGAGTTTGCTGGACAAAGGTGTTTGGCAATACCAGTATCTTTGCCAGAGAGTGAAAGTCCAAGTCTTTAGGGTCCTGGTGCTTTCTGTCTTACTGTATGGTTGGGAGACTTGGACGCTAATCAGTGACCTAAGGTGACGACTGGATGTCTTCAGTACTAGGTCTCTTTGGAGGATCCTTGGGTTTGGGTACCACTGGAATGAGTTTGTGTCTGAAGAGTTAGTTAGGGAGACTAAGATGTGAATTATTTCTTGCAATGGTGCAGAAGCGTTAGCTGCAAAATTTTGGCCATGTGCTGCATTTCTCTGGGCATTATCTGGAATGGAGGTGCCTGCATGAGTGTTGAGTACCCAAGGTGGTTTGGTAGTTTGGTGGATGCGGCGATGCGCAGTGACAGCACATCATCCCAGACCTGACCTGACATGATTGTGGTGATTGGACCAGTAAAATGTTCCAAATTTATAAATACCGTCAGAACAGGAAAGCCAATTTAAGCCAAAGGCCCGATTTCACACTTGCACTGCTGCATATCTGTATTGCTTCTGGCCGACACAAAGAGAATTATGGGCCATCATACAACGCAGCACTTTGTGATGCACTGACATGCAAATCCGTCTCTGCCGACAGCACACTGTTAATAGGATTGATGAATTTCATGTTACATCAAAAATCAAGAAAAGCAGACAAATTGAAGTACATGGAAGTAAGATGCTAACAGGCTGAAAAAGTACTGTGCTTCTTCTTCTGGGCTTCTTCAAAATTTTGAATGTTTAAAAAAAAATACTGATATACCGGTATACTGTCAGATTTTTAAAAAAAACAATGATATGTGGGTTTTTTTTGGCCACACCGCCCAATATTTTTCTGTCATCATTATGTAACTATTCATCATATTATTCTACTACCAATTATATATAATTGGTAGTAGCACAAGTGCTTAGGTCCCTTTTATGATGTAGCCACAACCCGCAATGGTTAAAAATAGTTCTTTCAATATGATTCAAAGACATATTGTTGTTATCTCGTTTGTGATTTTCATAGCAAAATAGCTTCAACTCCGGTTCTACTGCTGCACTCCAGACAAAGTGGGATGTTGGAATTTCCTAGTGCAAAAATGCAACTTTAAACCTCAGCGTTCCACCTCACAGACACCAAAATGAACCCAAAACAAGAAAAATAGCTGAACAAAGGTTGTCACGTATTTAAAGTTTGTGAATAAAAGTACATTTTATGAAATGACTTGCTACTACACTGACACATTGGCCACTTTTTTGGGTAGAAAGGTGTCCTCATGTCACAATGCTCATGTAATATTACAGTATGTGCTTAGAAATAAAGAAATAACAAACTGAGCTGACTTGCTGCAGACAGAAAACCAGCAAAACTGGTGACATATTTTCATATTTGAAGAGGATAACCTGAGAAGGAAACATTTTTGTTGCTTTTTGATGCAGTCATGACAGTTATAAATATGCAATGGAATATTTTTCATTAAAATTTTACAATACATATTAAAGTTCCATTTTTTTCAAAGATTTTAAATTTCAGTTCAAATGTAAACATGATTTATTTTCTTTTTAAAAAAAATGGTTTATTTAACGTGGACAGTTCATGTTAATAAAACATTGTTGTAAATGTGCTAGCATTAGCTGAGAGGGTATTTTTCATCTGCAGTCCACTTGCATTTCAGCCTTTTCTCATGTACTTTTCTTTTGTATGGCCGTGTATTATTTTCACCATGGATTTTCAGGTTATCTCACATCATATAAAACTGTTGCTGTATCTATGTGATATATTTTGTGTATCACTATGTGTATGTGGCGCAGCACACCAATGTGCACATTTATATGGCTCTGTGCTATGTTCAAGACCTTCTACCTAAAGAGGAAAATGTTTTCTATCCATTTTTCAGAGGGGTTCAGCAAATCTGAACGGGCTGTGTCAGTAAAACCAGAAATTTTAATGTAATGGTCTTAAAAATGAAATTACCCAAGGGTCACTTGCCAGGTTCTATCCTACCAGGAGCACCATTTGAAGCTCTTTATGAAGTTGAACTGTGACTCCCAAAGTTGGAAACATTCCAGAAAACTGGCACATGTAATTTCTCATTGCAATTATTTAGCTGTCAAACATATTGAGACCAAATTTTATTGGATGGTTACAACTGAGAAAAAGTATTAAAAAGGATTTTTACACCCATGCAAAGGTATTGTTTTCAGTCTCATGTGCCCGTCTGTCCATCCTTCCATGTTGCTGGTCTTTCGGCTGCCCCCGGTTATTTCAGGGGCACCACAGCAGACACAGTACAGCTCTGCACTGGGATTTGGGACAAGTTTTACAACGGATGCCCTTCCTGATGCAACTCCAGTTCTACATCAAGAAACACACACAGCCCCTGGTTTTCCCAAGTGGTTTCCCAGCCAAGTACTATTCAGGACCTACTCTCTTCACTTCTGAGATCTGACAGCAGCAGGTGTACACAGCATCGGCCCGTCCTTCCTTGTGTGAACAAAATAACTTTAAGAGTTTTGATCCAATTTGGATGAAACTTGGTGGAAAATCTGAGTGTCAGCAAAGCACAAAGTGATTTCATTTAGATAAATATTGGTTAAAAGTCAAGTTGAGCAATGCAACAGTATTTTTTTCTTTTATCCAAGTTTACAGGTTTTAGTTTGTTTTGTTTTAGTCTTAATTTGTCTTTTAATGTATTTAAATTATTTATTGTAGTTATTTTATTCTTTTAGTGATTTTAATATTTTAATTGATATTTCAATTTTTTTAAGGTTTTCACACTGCATAATGAAGCTACTCTCCTTCCAACAGGGTGTGAGGGCTACACCCATTTAAGGCAGAAAGTGACCGAGTTGGAAGAGAGGATTTGCCCCAGAATTGTGAAGAGCAGACTCCACCATGCCATCCAGCATCACATCCTTTATGGTGCCAGAACATGGAGAGGGATCATCTGCTTCTCCTTCAGTGGTTGAGGGGCAGTCGAGGGTAGTCTAAAGTACCCGGCCTAAAGTACCAGTTCCAGCTCAGTGGATTATACCACAGAAACAAGATCATTAAATTTGGGCAGTGTCTTCTTCCTCCTCAGCGGACATTCCTCTTTTTAACCACTTTAACATTTTCGATGAGGAGGAGTTCCTTCCAATGACGGTGGCCCTGCAATGGCTGCCAATAATGAAAATCGATTGAGTTTCTCCTGCTTTGTCACCTCGACTGCCTCCACCATCTACTGGCACCTGTAGGAAAATGGCCCAGCCTGCCAAGGTTTGACAAGGTGGGCCATTTATCACGCCAGTTGATGATGCTGCTGAGATTTCCAACCAGCATTGTAGGTCCACCATTATTGACTGTGGATGACTCCATCATAAAACTTGTCCGCGCAAAGATGATGGTTATAGGTCCTTCCAGACTTAGACATTAATTTGATCATTGCATGGAGGAAAATTGGACCTCATGAGCACCTGGACACTGTCTTCTTCTCTCTGTGCATGTTTAACAATTCTTGTTGTGCTTTGTCTTATTCAATATTGTCATTGGTAGTATGGCCATAGCAGATGGTCACCCCTCTGAGTCTGGTCTGCTTGAGGTTTCTTCCTAAAACATCCAGGGAGTTTTTCCTCACCACTGTTGCCATTGTGCTTGCTCAGGGGGTGGGTAAGGTTATTGACCTTACCCTTGTGAAGCGCATTGGGGCGACTATGTTGTGATTTGGCGCTATATAAATAAATTGAATTGAATCATTTCACACTTTTGCCTCATGATCGCGTGATTCAACACCATAACAGAGTTGAAAATCTTGGCGTGATTTTTGACCAGTCTTTTTCTTTTGATTTACATGTTGTACCATGACTGATGATTATACTAGTCTGGGCCCTTAGGGATATTATTGTGCAGATTTGTCTACAAGTGTGAAATTTGGCACAGATGTAAGCCAGGTCATACTAAATTTATTTTTGGAGGTTGCCGGAGTTGACAATCATTGGAGCTGCCATATTGGACAAATCCAAGATGGCCACTAGTCACCATTTGATTTTCTCATAACTTCACAACCAAAAGTCATAGGATCATAAATGAGGGTTTTTCTTCATATGTTTTTGATGACAGAGAATCCAAATCTGCACTCTGTTTTGACATAAATGCATGTAAATATGCTGATTTAGTGGTTAAAAGCCTACTTTATCCAAATTAATTTGATTGTATGGAGCCATTAGGTGGGCATTGCACAACTGTAATTAGGATGGGTTAAATGCAGAGGACAAATCTTGTTGCATGTACAATGGCAATAAAGGCCATTCTTCTTCTTAACATATAAGACAATGAGAGGTTATGCTCATCCTTATCTTGCTGAACTTATTGAGCCTTACGTGCCCTGTGGTCTCGGGACACTATCCTGCTAAATGTACCAAGGGTAAAGAAGCAGTCAGCAGCTTGTAGATCCTTGGCTCATTAGGGAATTACTTTATGGAACAGTCTACCACCAGATATCAGACAAGCAAACTCTGTGGACGATTTCAAGTCAATGCTTAAAACATATCTATTTTCTAGTGTTTATATTTGATAAATTGCTTCTAATCTTATTTTATTCCTATTCCTGTAATTTATTGTTTTCCACTGGTTTTATTTTGCTTGTGTGTTGACTGATTTTAAATGTTTATGTTAAGTCTATTTTCATTTTAAAGCACTTTGTATCTGTTTACAAAGTGCTTTATAAATAAATCTGATTTAATTTGAAGGTCACAGGCTAAGGTCAAACATTTTTACCCAATGCTTATATATAAGGGATGTTTACAGAATTACTATTTAAAGGAATTGGTTAAAGATACACCTATGGTTACTATTATACACTAATATGAAGTGATATGGCTGACCTAGAAAGTTCAATCTCAAGGTCATAATTGTTGAACTCAAACAGTTTGGAGTCAGTATGGATTCAATATGGTGGAAGGATTGTGTGTTAGTCAAGCATAAAGTGGCTAATTTTGGACAGAATTTATCAAATATTAAGGCCACATGAAACATATATTATGGTATCACTGAATCACAAAGAAACCAATTGCATGAATTGTGTCAAACATGGAAGGTGCAGGTGTTACACCCCTACAGGTTTTTTGTTTGTTTTTTGCATGGGTTATAACACGATGGGTATATCGGTCCATATTAATTATTTATTGTGATGTTTAGAAAAATGCAAACCAGGATTTTACAGCGGAGAAGATAGTTCACCACAATGTGCTGTATATAAGAGCACACTGTTTCCACTTTCATGGGCATAAGGAACATTCTGATGCAGTGTGTATTTAATGATACATGATTAGACATGCAGCGGGTGGTAAACTCCTGGCTGGCAGACTTCATCTGCCTTAATGTCTTTTTCAGCTCCACACAATTCCACCAGGTTTTGCCAGGATTTATGGTAAGTGCTTCAGAGCATTGACAATGCTATTTTGGAGGTAAGGCATTGGTCCTGGATTTATTTAAGGACCTGACCTTGGACCTTTTGGCAAATACATCCATGTCTGTGGTACTATTGATTTTTGACTGTGTGGCTCTTTCACAATTAATTCTTACCAGACGTGTACAAGCTCGATCCAACAAAGTCATGCAAGTCACAGTGATCAGCTAGAACAGGATTACCATCAGTGTTTCTGCTGACCACTTTCTAACACACACTTCAGAGACATTTAATATCTATAATCATGGTAGATTTATTGACACACACATATAACATGTTCAGAAATAAATGCAAATGAACTAATTTTGCAGTGCAAACCGTTAGTACACTTGTCTCCAAACGATAATGTCCCTGGTTCAAAGCCACCCATACCCATCCTCCTTATACATCTGGAGTTGCGCCAGGAAGAGCATCCACCATAAAAATTGCATGTAAACTACATGTGGCTCCATACCAGATTCACTATGGCAACGCCAAGTAAAACGTGGAGAAGCCGAAAGAGACAAAACAACAGAATATTTAATAAAATGTCCAAAGTTATTCAAGTCAAGTCTGGCAGCTTGCTCTGGTGCCGCGAGTCACCGCATCCACAACACCACGGAAATGCCCCAGGTCCTGGATAGCAACCATCCAGGCAGAAAACTAATACATTATTGAGCAACAAAATGCTTTCATATTGTGAAATAAGAAATACAGACACAAAATATGCACTCAACACAACAATTGGCACACTTTGATAAACTGACAGTAAACCACCGCTTTCACAGCCAGCTTTCTTGAGACAAGTCAGGGGATGAATCCATGAACATTTCCAAGTCACTGAATATGTTTTATACCTTATATGTCTAACTATCAAGAAATACAAACAATATCATTCTCCAGGGTTAATCTGTCGAGAGTAGGCAGTTCTCAAAATCCAGTGACCATGAAAGAGACCATGAAACTAGTGAGTGAAGCCACCAAGCTCCCCATAACAACTCTGAAGGATATGCTTCTGTGGATGTGATCGGAGAAACTGTGCATAGTGCAATTTTTGTTGCAGCACCAGTCACAGTTTCATGGTGGTGTGGAGAAAAGAAGGATTTTCATACAGGAAAACAGCTCAGCTCTTGGCTTGAGTATCCCATATGCCTTCTTGCAAACTGTAATTGAAATTTCACAGAAAATCCTTTGTCATGGATGTCTTGGGATAGGCTCCAGCCCCCCGTGACCCTTAACTGGAATAGGCAGGTTCAGAAAATGGATGGATGGAGGTCTTGGTGGCTTCCTGAACTAGTCTCCTTCTTGCACGGTCAATCAGTTTTTGAAAACTGCCTACTCCAAACAGATTTACCATACAGTACCATACTGTTTGTATTTCTTAATGACTGATGTAAATAAAGTCCAAGACATATTCAGTGACTTGGAAATATTCATGTATCCAACCACTGATTTGTTTCAAGAAAACTGGCTGTGAAACTGGTGGTTTACTGTAAATTAATAAAAGTGTGCCAATAACTCTGTAAGACGTAGGCCAACAGCGTGAAGCGACTGAGAGTCTACATTTCCCCCTGGAACAGACACCAGTCCGTCGCAGCTTGTTTTCCCAGCCAAGGCCAGTACCCATTTACAGCTGGATGGACTGGGACAAAGCAGATGAAGTGTCTTGTCCAAATTCAAAGACATGTAGCCTAAAGCACACACCTGGAATCAAACCCCATTCTATATATTTGTAGTTCAACTCCTATCCCAAAGCGCCTCCTGCTCCGCAATAACTATGCACATTTTAGGTCTGTATTTTGTTTTTGTATTTTTCAAATTTCATTACATGAAAGCAATTTTTTTTTGCTGTTCAGTAACTTTGGATAGTTTATTAGATATTCTCATTATACAAAATTGGTCCATTTGCATTTATTTCTGAACATATTTTAAATTCTGTAGTTAAAATTCTTGAGTGCCAGCAATTCTGGCCAGGACTATATTAATTAAATGATGTGCAGAAGGCAAAGTTTGCCAAATGCTTTTAAAGAAAGTTATAAGATGTATAGTTAGGGTTGCAGGAAGCAATTAGCAAAAGGTCAAAAGGTCTGAAAACAATGAAAAACACTTTGGGGAAACTTAAGGTTGTCATCAAAAGTTTTGTCCAATAACAATTTGAACCCAGAGATACTCAGTTCATAGTGATGTTAGAACAGATAATAATATAATTATCACATTTAAAAAGCAGGGATCATGGAATAATTTTGTATTTTATGTAGCATATTAAATCTGATACTCAATTATTCGTTTATCACAGTACTGTAGCTGTTGACGCCCTGAGCCAATCTGCTTCCCTGCAGCCACTTCATTTAAGATCTCTGCAGTAGGGTGATGGGCCGAAAGCCACTTCTGGCATACATTTCAGTTTCACTTTAACGGGTTTGTGTAGCGCTGCTTCTGCAATTAAAAACTCCACTGAAATTTTTGTGTTTTGTTCCTGTCAGAAATGAAGTATCGTGTTTGATCGACTGAGTAAAACCAGGTTCGTGTAAACTCCTGTAACAGTAATGACAGTGACTAATGAGCTCCAGTTCATCTTGAAACAAAATGCTACGGCTACTCGGGAAACAAACAGGCTTTCTGTCCCAACAACTGAACACTTTTGGAAACGAGCTAGAAAGCTGTTATCCATTCTGAATGTTCTAACAACACTAATTCAACTGTGACGTAAATGTGAAGCGATATACCATATTAGTGACTCTATTGCAATGTTCATGGCTCTTATGATTGAGCCGTGCTTAGAAAAATACTTTTAAATATAATTTAAAATATTGAATTTGACTTTTGTGAGAACAAAGGACAAACTTGATTGTGATATACATGTTTCCCTGTTTTCTGTGGACTGAATATTTGATTAAGTCAATCAAGTTTATAACCTTCTCTGTTCCACTCCACCATAAATCTGTGACTGGTAGTGCAACAGACAAAAGTTGTACTATGTATAGTGTCTCCAGTCACAGCCAGAGAAGCTTACAACCTTTTCAGAGTTGTCATGGTTGTCCTGTTGGCTTCCCTCACTAGTCTCCTTTTTGTAGGGACACTCACATTTATCGTACAGTACCAGAATATTTGTATTTCTTAATGAATTATGTAAATGAAGTCAAATACATATTCAGATTCTTGGAAATGTTCATGTATCTGTATCCTGACTTGTCTTATGAAAACTGGTTATAAAAGTGATGATTTGTATTTAAAAAAAAACCCATTATATTTAGTTTGTCCAATTACTTATGGCCTCTAAAATGGATGGACTGTGCCTAAAAATGGTTGCAATTCCTAAATGGTTCATGTGATATTTTTGCTAAAGCCCTTGAAGCTGAAAATCTACAGTACAAGCACATCTTGACTGTTTCACTTCAAATCCACCGTGGTGATGTACAGAGGCAAAAATAGCACAAATGCTGTCACTGTCCAAATACTTATGAACCCGACTGTAGGTCTTTGTTGTATCAAAAGTCTGGCTAAAATTTAAATCAAAATTCTAGGATATGAGACATTTGTGATGTCATAAAGCCTGAAAAGAGATTAAAGGAAACTTTCTTTCCGATAGATAGAATATGAATCAGATCTGAGCGATCATCAAAATGTAATCAGCGCTTCCCTGACCCAAGGACCATCTCTCCACAAAATACTTGTCTAATTTTTGCATTATCACAAACAAACACAGACAGACCTGATCACATAACCTCCATTCTCCTCGTTTGGTTGGTGGAAAGAACAAATATTGCAAATCAAAGAGGCTGCAGTGCATAAAAAAAAACCAAAAAAAAAAACAGGTCTGGTTCATTTAATCCAGACTGTTTATGAGACTCGGGGCAAAACTGTGGAGACCCAAAGACTGGAAAAGACATGACAATCTAAAAGAAATGATCATTTGGACAAATGGTTTTGCAGTAACAGTAAACTGCATGTGGTTATAACACATTGGGCGCATAATAAGAATTCTGAAATGGTCCCAACTGGTTCTTGTGTTGATGGTCCAAACTGGAAGCCCAGGATTTCCTCCGTGCCTTCTCTCTTTACAGCCTGTTAAACCAAACTCCCTTCACAAATGTGCCAATTCTCATTTAGTGGCTTCCTGGCTAATCTAAACAGAAGGTTTATGGAAACTAGCCTTCTGCTGACTTCAATAAAATACAACTTTATCTCCGTGAGAACACGCCGACTCTCACAAGGGGTCCACGGGGTTCTCCGAACAATCGCTGACGAGAGTTTTGTCTCAGGAAACTTTTCTCAAATAAAAGCAGCTCGGTGCCTTTAATGACGTCTTAAAGTGAGATGTTTTTAAACGGGGCTCGGTGGACGCTCGCTGTTCGAAATGAAGCCTTGCTGCGTGCGCTCTCTCGGGTTAAAGTGACGTGAGGCTGCAGCCTGTCATCCCGGCTGATTTACGGCGCACACGCCTCGCCGCGTTGCGCGCAGCTTTCCATCCCTCAGCAGGACTCTTCCACCCAGCTTTGTGATCCCAAACGGTGACGTTTCCTCAGGTGGATCTTTTAGCCGATCGGCTCATTCGGTGTTACGTGCACGTAGCCTGCAGCGCAGCCGGAGTCCAAAAAAAAATGTGAAATCAGCAGCATTTGGCTGCTGACTCCGGCGCTGCTGCTGTCGGCCTTTTATTATTTAGCCGATTAAAAACTAAAACGCAACAAGAAGCAGCAGCACGGAGGATGTCATTGCAGCGTGCAGCGCTCGCATGCAGTCTGTTTTTTACTGTACGCGCTGTGAAATATGAAATATTTTACCTGCAGAATCGCCAGCAGCATCCAAATCCCACAAAGGCGCATTTTGTTGTCTATAATTCCTCCTTCCAGAACGATCAGAGTCCTTCACGCGGCGCTGGCCCACAGATAGTTCTTTTTTTTTTTTTTTTTAATTCTCAGTAAACCTGGCGGCATGAGGCAGCCTGCCTCCTCCACCAGCCCTGCTCTGTGTCTGTGCGCTCTGCCCGGCTCAGCGGCACTCCAGCCTGCCTGGGACTGACTCCAACCGGCCCCTCCGCGCCTCAGTGTCGCCCCCTCACGGACACTGTGAGCACTGAGCCCGGCTGCAGAGGTGATGGAAGATACATGGCTCAGAAGATGGGATCAGCACCTCCAAACTACAGAGGAGTGGAGTGGCTCAAAATTATTTCATCTCTAGCAGACGTTTATGATGTCATAAAGTGAGACTCTTTTTTTCGATAAATGGAAAACCAATTTGCCAATGTCAAAAAAAATTTTTTATGCAGATTTGGATCACCATCAAAATTTGGTCAACTCCACTGTCACCCAGGCACAGTGGCCCCACAAAATTTGATTGCACACTGATCAGCCATAACATTGTGACCACTTGCCTAATATTGTGTAGGTCCCCCTTTTGCCACCAAAACAGCCCTGACCCATCAAGGCATGGGCTCCAATAGACCTCTGAAGGTGTGCTGTGGTGGCACCAAGATGTTACCAGCAGATCCTTTAAATCCTGTAAGTAACGAGGTGGGGTCTCCATGGATCAGACCAGTTTGTCCACCACATCCCACATGACCCTGTCGCCAGTTCACTGGTTTTCCTTCCTTGGACTACTTTTGATAGGCACTGACCACAACAGAGATACTCTGGCCCAGTTGTCTATCCATTACAATTCGGCCCTTTTCAAAGTTACCCAAATCTTTATGCGTCGCCAGTTTTCCTGCTTCCAACACATCAACTTCAAGGACAAAATGTTATCTTGCCGCCTAATATATCCCACCCACTGACAGGTGCCATTGTAACGAGATAATCAATGTTATTACCTTCACCTGTCAGTGGTCACAATGTTATGGCTGATCGGTGTATAATCAGGCACACAGTGTCAATAAATTAAGTGAAGTCAAGTCTGGGAGTATGCGCTGGTGCCACATGTCGCTGCATCCACCACACCACGGAACCATCCCATGTCCCTGATGGCAACCACCCAGGCACACAACTGATCCATTCCCACCTCTGGTACGTAACCATCTATCTGTCACAGCTAGGTGAAACGTAGGTGTCCCCTTGGCCTTCTACATGTTTTGTGCCATTGATTGAGTGAGTGCATGAGTGAGGTCGTCCATCCCAGCCAGATGGTGTAGGCAAAAAAATAATAATAATAATACATCAGATTTATATAGCGCTTTTCTCAATACTCAAAGATGCTTTACAATGGGGGGGGAGGGAACCTCACTAACCACCACCGGTGTGTAGCACCCACCTGGGTGATGCACGGCAGCCAGTTTGCGCCAGAACGCTCACCACACACCAGCTAAGGTGGAGAGTATGAATGAATCAGCCAATTACACTGGGGGATAATTTGGGGCCAGATTGAATGAGCCAGGTTGGACAGTTTAGTCAGGACACCGG
>OMMV01195298.1:0-10937 GCA_900302635.1 Chatrabus melanurus
CGACGCAGAGGGCTCTGCGTCGCTACGCCGTAGTTTCGACGCAGAAGCATAAAGAGGCCTTTAGGCTTCATTGTAAAGCCCTTTGAGCGTCTGCAGCTAGAAAAGCTTCCAATAGTCCATTTAAACATTGTCCTTACCTTGGAAAAAGCAGTCGTTCCAGAACTTAAGAACACCGTGGCTCACTTTGAAAACTGAAAATCTATGATAGCCCACCAAAACCTTTAATCACAATTTTGATTTATGTGTTTAATTTTTCTTTTATATAAAGAGAAGCTGTTAAATAGTTCACATTTTTGAATAAATATGTAAAATGTCTGACTATATCTCACCTTTAAAAATAATTAATAATTTCTTTTAGGTGATAAAATGACACTTTGTTTGAGGGTGTCTCTTCAAATGTATAAGAAAATCAGGCTGTGTTAAATCAGGTTTTTTTAAAATAATTTTATTTATGATTGAGCATCAACAACTGTCTGTTGTCAAATACTAGACAGTACAGCCACAAGGAAATCAAATTTTTTGTGTTTTTGCTTCGTTTTAAAATGAGGTTTGAAAATTAGTAATTGATTGGTTACTTTAATGAAAAAGAAAACATAATAATCTCATATTTTATTTATGTTGCATTGTTTTTGGGGGGTGAGGATTTCACATGATTTTCTGTTGACGATGATGGCCTGGGGGCATTTGTTTGTTTGTTTTGCACAGTACTATATATTATGTTAAAGTCAGTCAGATAAATGAAGAATAACATGTAATTTCATACCCATAGCTTTGTTCGATTACTTCTGATTGCGTGTTGAAATTAATCATAAATATTTTGGGGAAATGTTTAAATTTATTACAAAATTTATAATCAAACACATTTTTAATTAATTAATTTTTTAGTGACCTCTCACAGCTCACCTGCAGTACTGCCACGGTCCACCACGGGGCTACAGCCCACACATTGGGAATCATTGTCTTAGAGAATTAGAAAGTTTGTCCGTGGTGAACCGGGGTTTATCCATGGCTGAATTTTCACAATGTTTGAAAATGTATTTTTCCATCGTGACCTTTGACATACTTTGCTAATCCCTTGCATTTCCACGGAGCCCATAAGGTTGTCTCAAATGCAGTAACATCACCATGGTTTTGTTACAGTTATATTACAGCCATGCTATGGTGTATATGGTTATGCTGCGAGTGTTTTTGCACACATTACGTGGTACAAGCCCAGCGCGTAACATCATCATAACGCACGCTACATCACGTTCGTAAGCAGCCATGATCTTCACATGTCAGTTTGTCACAGTTATGGACCATGACCTAGATGCATATCCGTGAACGTGAGAACGAGACGTTACTGTGTGGCGAGCTAAGACATGGACTGATTTTTGGTACTCGATCTCCCAGCAGAATGCTTGGGTACTGCTGGAATGATTTTATGTCAAATGAGCGTTTACTTAGGGAGACATGGATGAGGTTTATTACCTGCACTGTGAGGAAGCGACAGCTTTGACACTACGGCCATGTGGTGTGTTTTCTCGAGCATGATCCAGCACACAAGTGCATCATTACTGAGTACCCTGGTGACTGGACCAGGCCAAGGGGACGCCCACATAAGACCTTGCTGTGACAGATATATCGTTATATTCAGGAGATAAGGATGGACTGCAGGTTTGACTGGGTGGTTGCCAGTCCAGACTCCAAACAGTTCCATCACTTGGTGAATGCAGCAAAGTGTAGATGCTCCAAGCCTAACCTAAAAGAAACAGCTTTATTCGATACGTCTATCTTACATGTGATGTAGGTGCAACAGAAAATGCTCTGATAACATCTTTCACATCACTGTAATGAATTTTGGCCCACTCTTCTTTGCAGAATTTTTTTTACATAATTCAGCCACATTGAAACATTTTTGAGCATGAACTGCTTCGCCACAGCAGCTCAACAGGGTTAAAAACTTTGAAAAAGCCAATACATAACCTAAATTTAGCTTTAATCTCAGCTATTCAGATGTGGTGTTGCTCTTGGGCTTTGGATCGTTGTTTTGCTGGATAATCCAACTGTGTTTGACCTTCAGGTCACAGACTAAAGGCCTGACATCATCCTTCAAAACTTTCCAGCAGAGAGCAGAATTCATGGTTAGTCAGTTGTTGTGAGTCACCCTGAAGCGTCACTTTATTGACTGTTTGTATTGTCGAATGCTGTGTTAGCATTAATGCAGATGTAATGGGACACGTCTTCCAAGAATTTCATCTTTTGATTCATTAGTCCTCAAAACATTATTTCAAAATCAAACATAGGTGGGGTTTTTTTTTTTTTGGCAAATGTGAGTTAAGGCTTTAATGGTCTAATGGCCAAGGTGACGCCCACGCTTCACATGGCTATTTTAGAGATATAGCGATGGACCGGTTATCTGCCTGGGTGGTTGCCATCCAGGACCCAGGGCGGTTCCGTGGTGTCGTAGATGCGGCGAAGCGCAGCATCAGCGCATGCTCCCAAACTTGACTTGGTCGAATGTTCCTCTTAGCGATGCTTTTCACCTTACAACAAACGCCATAGAAACTATTTTTGTCCATTCTTTTTCTTCTGGCGAAATCACTTTAACCGAGGTGATCCATGTCTCCAGCTCCTCAGACAATTGTTTTGGTGACAGCTTGGTTCAGGTGTTGATATGCTCTTGGTAGAATTTTGTAGACCGACCTCTCCTGGAAAAATTCACCGCTGTTCCAATTTTTCTCCATTTAGAGATAATGACTCACACTGTCTGGAGTCCCAGAGCCTTAGAAATGGCTTTGCAGTTTTTCAAAGCTGATATATCTCACTAAGTTTCTTATATAGCTAGCTAGGTAGGCAGATAGATAGATAGATAGATAGATAGATAGATAGACAGATAGATAGAGTCAGGTCCATAAGTATTTGGACAGAGACACTTCTTTTGTGCAATTTTGTCTTTGTACACCACCACAATGGAGCTGAAATGAAAGATGTTCCTTTGTGTAGACCTTCAGCTTTAATTCAAGTGGTTAACTAAAAATATCACATTGTAGAATTACAGTCATTTTTATTCACAGTCACTCCAGTTTCACAGGTGATAAGTCACCCGACAAACTAATACAATTCTACATATAAGGATTAAATCATCACTTTTACAGCAAGTTTTCTTTAGACAAGCCAGGAAATGGATACATGAAAATTTCCAAGTCACTCAATATGTCTTGGACTTCATTTACAGCTTTTGAAAAAAATATTAGCCCACTTTGCTGACTTATAAAAAAGGGTCCTCATTCGAAAATGAAGACATGTTCAGCAAACATCCTTTGTATTTGTATAAATGTATGTCAGCTATGACCTATGAACTCATTTTATGCCTGTGACAGAAAAAAAATCTGCAGTGCAATGTGCGTTTTGGTCAAATAAGCCCAAAAAGACAAACCCACCAAATAATGTTGGTGGGCTAATAATTTTTTCCAAAGCTGTACATCAATCATTAAGAAATACAAACAGTATGGCAATGTATAGAAAATCTGTCTGGAGTAGGCAGAAAATATGCAAGAAAGACACCCATGACAACTCTGAAGGAGTCATAGGCTTGTGTTGCTGTGATTGGAGAAACTGTGCATAGGGCAGCTTTTGTCTGTTGCATCACCAGTTGTACAACTTCATGGTGGAGTGCAACAGAAAAGGATTTTCATGCAAGAAAACAGAAAAAAAAATCGAGGCTGGAGTCTCCCATGTGCCTTTTGGAAAACTATTGCTGAAATGTTACGTTTTCGTTTGAAGTAAATCCTTCTCTGCACCACTCCACCATGAGGTTGTATCAGTGGTGATGCAGTATGCACCGTTTCTCCAATCACAGCCACAGAAGCCTATAATTCCTTCAGAGCTGTCATTTGTGTCTTGCGTTCTTAATGATTGATAAATGAAGTCCAAGACATATTCAGGGACTTGGAAATGTTTGTGTATCCATCCCCTGACTTATCTAAAAGAAAACTGGCTGTAAAAGAGATGATTTGTATAAAATAATATGTATATATATTTAGAATTATGTTAGTTTGTCCAATGACTTAAATGGTTAATGCAATATTTTTGCTAAACCCTTTGAATTAAAGCTGAAAGTCTGCACTACAAGCCTGTGTTGATTCTTTTAATTGATTAATTGATTAATTTCATCTCCACTGCCATGATGTGGAGCAGCAAAATGATAAAAACAGTGTTACTGTCCAAATACTTGTGGACCCGACTGTAGATAGATCCTGTTGGGATCACATTGGGGAGTTTTACGGAGGAGGATTTCAAACCTTACTGCTCCCAGCCATCATTTCAACCTATTTCAACATCTCACGCTGTATTGATCGATATGTTGCCGAGCATTAGGATCACGTTAACAGTGTGAATATATAGATTTATGACACATTATTATAAACATTCACTGCAGCCACCTGACTAGATGGCCTGCACGGCGCCATCATCCAGACAGTAATTGCTCTAATGAACATTCTTTCGTGTCATAGAGGGGTTTTATGAAGTAGGCAAATCATAAAGTATATTGGGTTGTTTTTATGGATTGAAGTCCTCTGGGTTTTTGCTTCGGCGTTGTTGCAGCATCTCCATCACACTAACAGTGGGTCATCGGGCCGAGCCGTAAGAGAAAAGCCTCGTACAGTACAGTCAAGCTTCAGCTGCTGCATTAAGGCTCCGGCTGCGCTGTGCGCCAACGCGAAACAGAAGGAAAAATAAAACATTTTTTCCTCACCTCCCTCCTCTTTTGCTTTTACTTGATTCTCAGTTTCAACTCTTCACCACCCTTTCTCTCTCTTTCTCTCTCTGCCTCCCCTGCTCCCATTTTATATCTCTCACTATCCGCTTCCTGGAACTTGCTCGTGCAATTGGATTTAGTGTCTGTTTGTGTGCCTGGCTTGTCTCAACCCCCTCTCTCTCTTTCTTTCTTATTCTCTCTCTCTCTCCACTCCTCCACGGCACTCCACTCCCCTCTTTACTGCCCTTCTTGGCTCGTCTCTGCATTCTAATTGGACGATAATGCAGCCAGTGTGGTCCACTACTACAACGCTACAGGGCAGTGCAACAACAATCGTGCTTCTTAAACAGGCTCACTACTGTGTGTTGGGTTGCAGGTGCAGCGACCGCATGCGTGCACGTGTGTGTGTGTTTGTGTGTATGTGTGCGCAGCTTATGGAGAGTTTTCATCGTACTGCGCCGTGCGTGGCGGCCATTTTGTTGGTCAAACCTTTTGTTTTGATAAACCGAACAAGTAAGTAGGAGCGTGGTAAACACACAGCCAGGTGTTACCAAAATCAGACGGCAAATGATGGAATCAAAATATTTTCCCACACACTTTTAGAGCCAAAAAGCCACAAAGCTATCGGAAAAATATTGCCCTGCAAAGAACTAGGAAAGAGTATGCTGTATTTTTATTATATTGCATTTATTCCCCATTGACAATATTTTAAATTATGCATAGAAAGCCAAACATCCACACAATCGAGCATAACAAGAGTGAGTGTAAAGGTGTCTTCCCTTTCAATTTGCTACAAACTTTATGTTAAAATGTAGTTATTATACATTACTTTTATTTCTGTTATAATTGAAAAATTACAGCTAATTTCTTCGCTGGTATTTAGTTTGGATGGATTCCATGACAAATATAGTTAGTTTCAGTCTTTTGTAGATGACATGAAGGAGAAATGCGTGCACAAGGTTCAAACTTTTTGCTGCATTTGACGGAAACTGGGAACTTGGAAATTATGACTTCCAACTATAGAAAATAGTTTTAATAAAGCTATGATAAAACCTTATTATCCGAGGTCAGGTCAGGGTCTGGGAGTATGCGCTAGTACTGCGCGTTGCCACACCGAGCACCCCACAGAATAGCCTTGGGTTCTGGATGGCAACTACCCAGGCAGACAACCGGTCCATCCCTACATCTCTAAAGTAACCATCTACGGCCATGTGAAACGTGGGCGTTCCCTTGGCCTTCTGCAGTCACTGGCATCCTCAACACTGAGGCACCTGTGTGCCGGATCATGCATAGAGAAACATACCACATGGCAAAAATATCACAGCTGACACGCCCTCACCATGCAAGTGATACTTCTCACCTAAGTCTCCGTACGTAACTGCTCATTGGGCACAAAGTCATTCCAGCGGTACCCAAGGATCCTCCGAAGAGACCTAGTACCAAAGACATCCAGTCGTCACCTTAGGTCACTGGTTAGTGTCCAAGTCGCACAACCATGCAGTAAGACAGGCAGTTTACATTCAACATACAGTTTATTCACAGTACAGAAAGTATTTAACAAATAAGAAATACTGAGAAATAAAAATACACATGAAAAATAATTTTAATAATTTAATTAATGCATTTACTCTGGCTTGACCTCCTGCTCCTCCATCTCCTTGAGGGGATGCTTGTTGCTTTCATGTAATGTGTCAGGTAAAATGTTATAGCTGACACTCCCTCACCATGCAAGTGATTATTATCCCCACTAACTCATTTTGAATAGCCAAGTAAAAATATAACTGGAACTATTGACAACTTACACAGCAGACCTGTGTGAGGGTCATCTTACCTGTCCGGCAAATATCCAGCAACTCTATGAGTCAAATATGTCCAGATTTTATTCTGAGTTCAACCTAACGGGATCTCTGGTTGTCTGTGTCGCTTTCTTTCTGCATCAATTTTACATCTTTTTTTTTTGTTACTTGCAGTCATAATTGAAGGTCTACCGTCTTGGTTTTGTGAGTCAAACAAGCCTCCCACGTTTTCTATCAGGCTATGACACGCTTTCAAATTCATCCAAGATACAATCGTATGGGATGTCCAGTTCAAATTTGGTGAAAACGATCAATTTTGTTCAAATTATCTTGGGCACAAGAAAGTGTGACTGATGCACAGAGGGAGTGCATTTCTTTATCTCCCTTCTGGCTTTACAGCCAGCAGGGATAACTAGATGCTCAAGGAACATTCCCGTATCAGTTAGTCCTACGTTATTCAGGTACATAAGTGTGAAAGTTGCTTTATAGTCAAACCTTGAGAGTCTGCTAACAGATAATAAGCTGAAATGAAACGCCTGGTGAAGAAGGGAAGAGACAAAAAAAAGGTGCTTATATGATGACAGTATGTTGATGTAAGTACTTTCATTTTAATATTGGTCATATAGAAAAGCTATTCTCAGCTAAAATGTAGGTTATTCTGGATGAATTGTATACAACCAAGCCTGCTAATGCCAGCTTGGGAGCATATCTATATTCCCCGGTGTATGTATACAAGATTTGTTCAAAATAAAAGTAGAAGCGATGCAATTTGTCACATATGTGCATTTTTTTGAGTTGCTTAAATTAGGATAAGTTCCCACTATCATGTTAATACCTTAATTTGAGGTTCAAAATAATGGTTTGAAAAATATCTACAATTCATTCAAATTATTATAGTGCAGCAAATAAATGCAAGATAAATTGATCAATTCAGGATTACTTGAGTCCAGTCAGAAAATGACTTAATTTGGGGGTCAGAAAATTCTCTTTGGATTTCAGATCATATGGAAAATGATCCCAAAAAGTTTCATTTTATCGGGGGAATCTCGGGGAATATAGGTTTTGGGGAACATAGAGCTGACCCCTGCCAGCTTAATGGACGCAAGCCACTGTTGAATGTTAGCAAGAAACCTTTGGACGAGGGGGTGATTATACATCATTATACATCTTTTTGCAAGTTAATGGAGGTCAACGGGCGTCTTAAACAGATTTTGAAGTTTGAAGTCAAAAATACACCATAGACACTGAGGTGATACAGACTTAAAAACATCCTTTTTCAGGTTTCCATGAAACAATATGTTTTTGTACCCATTGCTGTGTGTTTCTCTCTCACACCATGTGAGCATGACACAAAGCAAGGAGAAGTCCGGATAGGGACTTCCATAACATATGTCACAGAATTCTAAAATGAGCCGTTTCAGACTTAAATTTTAGAAGGATAGTTTCTAGATGCATAGAATTGTGGATTTTGAAGACATTTAAACAATTTAACTGTAAAAGGCAGAAAAAAACAATGTTGCCTGCGATTACCAGGACAAGCATAGGCATAATGGAGTAAGTCAGTGAGTCAGTCAGTCACTAGGCAGGTTTCCATTACCCTCCAAACTGCACAATTTGAAGTACTGAATCGAAAATCTGCTTCATGAAAACACCTAGTAAGTTCTTTCGGCTGCTCTGTTTTTGTGTGGGGTCGCCACAGCTGATCTGATATGGATCTGCATGCTGATTTGGCAAGTTTTATGCTGGATGCCCTTCCTGACACAACTCCTCATTACATGGAGAATGGGCACGGGTCTTAAACCGGGAACGTTCTGTTTTGGAAGCAAGTGCACTGACCACTTGGCCACCATGCTGCCCCCTTAATGAAAACACCTGAATTAAAAAAAACAAACAAAAACTCTCAAATATCACAAAAAGGTTTGTACACTTGCATGAGGTGGTTTTTCAGGTAATTCGAAAAAGCCTTATTTCACAAAAGTGTAATGGAAACACTTTTTCCGCTATTACAGGTCACATGGCGCACATAAAGAGTCACATGACATTCTAAAATTCATGGCATGGTGTGTGTGGACGGAGTAAGAGTTGGAGAGCTTGTTAAACCTTTTAAGAAATGACATTACGGCAATATCAGATTAAAAAAAACAATGAAATGGCGATATTTAGCAGGATTTACCCAGCTGTCGCCATGGCTATTGGAATTACGGTTCTCACGAGAGCCTCGCTGGAATGATAGTTATCGTGACAGGACAAAACCCAGCAGTCACATTCCATCACTTAATGGAAACATTTCGTTATTGTGTTTTGTCGACATTTGCGCAAATCTGTAATGGAAGCCCAGCTACTTTGTGAGCGGATCTGCAAAATTTCCATCAGTAACTCCGTAAAAACTGCTGCAGGTTCAGGTTTAAAATTTTGGATTCTGATAGATACAGGTGAGGACTAGTGAACTTCCTAAATTTTGGGTCATTTTAGTATGTTTTAACACAATAATTAGCAGGTATTCTTTTATAGATTAGTGTAAATTGTAATGTTGGCTCAGTGGAACATGTCTGGGCTTGTTCAGGCAGGCACATGTAAAGTTCACGTGTTGTTTACATGCGATTTATGAAGCGTTGTTGCTAATGGTGGTAGCGGTGTGCACAGTTCAGCTAATTAGCAAAGCTAACCTTATCGTTTGTGGATTATCTTTTCAGCTAACTTTGAAAACCATTTGTGACGAATTGGCTTATGCTAAATTTAGTTCAACTAACATTTTTTTGAAATATAGTTCAACGGTCAAAAACATTTGGAAACCCTAAAATCATATATATTTGTTCCTGTTGGAGTTTATATACTAATTCAATAAGTGAAACTGACATTGCGTGAAGGCAACAAGCATCACCTCGAGGAGATGGAGGAGCAGGAGGTCCAGCCAGAGTAAATGCATTAATTAGATTCAAATTATTTTCCATGTATATTTTTATTTCTTAAAATTTCTTATTAATTTAGTACTTTCTGTACTGTGAAAAAAAAACTGTACGGAATGTAAACTACTGTTTAATTTCATTTCTTCATTAAATTATTTATGTTCCACTTGATCATCATCTGCTCTTATGCTGCCTTCACGTGCTATCCGGAAGATGATGCTTCCCATTTGTGAATTCGGAACTACGAGATGTGTTATGTTCAAGTGCTTTTGTTGTTGGAGGGAAAAGAAAAATGGCGGACACACGGTTCATCCTTACCTGCTACGTTGGAAAAACAGTTATTGATTTGTTAATTCACCTGCTACTGCAGGAGGAGGATGCAGCGAAATGCAAACGGTGAGTAATGTAATGTTTTATAGACTATGAATCGTAGAGTAACAGTATAACAGTAGCTGAATAGTTAATAAAGGAATTATTTACAATACGTGACGAATCCTGCATTACTCGCTGCCATGTTGAAATGTCAAAGGTTATCTCATGTCGGGAACTCGTGCATCAAAATGCTCTCCCAATTTCCCATTCGAAATCACGACGTGAGGGGGCATTTTGCACATCGGGCAATTGTATTTACCATAATTTCGATAGCACATGAAGGCAGCATTAGCATGCTGAACCTTTTGGGAACCTCCAAGTTAACGCTACAACATATTAAAATTTCAGCTCTTTAGGTCTGTTTTACAGGGTTTTAGAGCCAAAAAAAACCCCAAGCCAAAGCTAAATTCATATAATAAAAGTTAGCGGTTAACGGTTATCGAAGCTAACGTTTCGGTTAACTGTGCCCACCACTGCTTGGTGGCCAGTTGCTTTCTTGCACAACATGACCCCTTTAAGGTTTCCATTTGTGTCAAATGAAAGCATGAAATGCTCCCATGTCTCTCGGAATGTGCCATGACACATATCCTTCCAACGTCTCGCTTCACGGCGGCGATCGGGTGCACGAATGCGATCACAGTGCAAACTATCAATGTGTGTGTGTTTCCATATTTGTTTGGGCGGATTGTAATACTCAGCTGTGATGTTACACTTGTTTGTGTTTAGATAAGAGCAGACAGGCAGAGAGAGTAGAGATGGGGGGATGGATTGATAGACAGTTCATTGTTTACCTTTATCGATTGTACTCGCTTCTCTCTTGCTTTCATTCTTTCCTGCTGCATGCATTCATCTTTATTCCACTTCCTCTCATCCATACATGCTATATCCACAAAGCCTCCTTTACACCTGACCCTCTGCACACTTATCGCTACACCCATTGCCCCGCGCTGCTCCCCGTGCATCTGCTCCCTGTTCAGATGGAGAGCAGGGAGCTGGCCGGGGGAGAGCCGAGTAATGGCTGTAGAAACGGCCTAATAACATTACAGCTGCTTTAAGGCTGGGGAGGGGTCAGGGAGGGTGAAACAAGGGAGAGGTGGGGACTATGTACGGATGGTGGGGGTC
>OMMV01195314.1:0-14509 GCA_900302635.1 Chatrabus melanurus
AACTCTGAACGTTTTGTCTGTTTTCTGCACCGGACCACGTCTCTTAATCTTCAGTCTGTTTTATGTGCTGAGAACAGAGCAGAACCCTAACCCAACAATGAACATCCCCCCCTGCACTACAGGCGCTCAGATCGCTTGAGATTCCCGCTTGTTTGCATAATACAAACACAATAACAACGTCTAAAAACCTCGATAATATGTTCACGAGAGTCTTATGCACAATATACAAAGGGTTTTACCTTGCGATGTTGATGCCATTGTCCGTGAGCAGACGTTAAATTGCAGCGCTATCACTGCGTTTAGTAGGAGATCGCCATGTTTTTGAAATCTCGCGCCGCAGTCACCTCTCTGAGATTTTGCGAGAACAGCGAGAGAATTGAAACGTCAATAGGGCGAATGTGCATTTTTATTTCTTAATATTTCTTATTTGTTTAATACTTTCTGTATTGTGAATAAACTGAATGTTAAATGTAAACTGCTGCTTAATTTCATTTGTTCATTTACTTATCATTATTATCTTGGCATGCTAAACCCTTCAACTTCCATGTTTACGCTCAACATATTAAAATTTCAGCTCTTTGGGTCTGTTTTCAGGGTTTTAGAGCTCAAAAAAACCAAGTCAAAGCTAACGTCATATAATTAAAATTAGCGGATAGCGGTTAACTGTTAGCGGTAGCTTTAGCTAAATGTTTTATCGGTTTAGCGTTTTCCCAGTTAACTTTTCAGTTCGCGGCTTAGCGGTTATCAAAACTAACTTTTAGGTTAGCTGTGCCCACCACTTAAAAAACCCAGCTTGACTGATTCGTTTGGATATAATGAGTTGAAACCTGTTTCCATAAGGTGTCGTGCTAATCGGTGCACTGTGACGTTTCAAAGTGGGCAACTGTTTCTACTGACGGCTCTACTCCTGCTAGCATTCTTAAAAATACATCAAGACTATAATAATCACACAATGTATCAGTAATAACACATTCTTTCAATAACATATTGTTTTTTTCCTCAAAAGGTGATCACCATCCAGGCCAGCGGAAAGGTTTTTGTGAATGGCATATATGCTGAGTTACCCTTTTCTGCTGGTAAGAAACATTGTACTGTGCATTATATACTACAGACATTAATGTGACATTCAGGAGAATATAACGGTGGTCAGGGCGGCACGGTGTCTTAGTGGTTAGCACTGTTGCCTCACAGCGAAAAGGTCCCAGGTTCACTTCCAACCTGGTCCATTCTGTGCTCCGGCTTCCTTCCACTTCCAAAGACATGCAGGTTTGGTGAACTGGTGACTCTAAATTGACCGTAGGTGTGAGTGTGAATGTGTTTGTCTGTCTATATGTGGCCCTGCAATAGACTGGCGGCCTGTCCAGGGTGTACCCTGCCTCTTGCCCAATGGCCGCTGGGATAGGCTTCCAGCCTCCCCGTGACCCTTAATTGGAATAAGCGGGTGGTATAGAAAATGAATGAATGAATAACGGCGGTCACAGAGTGCATACCTCTGCCAAAGCCCAGAAGTCCCCATTACTTTAAATTAAGGCCCAATCAAAATACCAATCCTTAATCCACTGTAGTGGATCACCTCTGCCCGACATTGTGTTTTTGTCCACCAAATCTGGATTATTATGTGGTTCTGGACCAAAGTACACCTATGGCTGGATACACAATCATGGGATCCTGAAAATTCACCTAAGTTGATCCTGATCATGACCTTAAACCTGATCACTCGTCTTTGATTCTCATTGCTGACGTTGGATCCTGATCACTGACCTTTGACCCTGAACTCTTATCTGTGCTCCCCATCACTCATCTTTGATCATGTAGTTTTATCTGATCACTATTGTTGATCCTGATCTTTGATCCTGATCACTTATTTCTGATGTTGACCTCTGATCATTATTGCTGATTTCTTTGAGCCTGTAATTAGAATCAAAGGAAATTGGTTGGCGGGGTGGATCCTGTCTTTTGATTGTGGTTTCTGAAATGAGATTCTGATTGATCCTGTAATCTGGTCCAGAGGAATCAGGATCAAAAATCAAAGGCAGGATCTGCCTCTTGATCTGGATCTGCACCAAATTTTAATGGGTTCATCCTTGTCCCAAGGAAAGCCTTGCCACCAAATTTAATTCAAACCAGTTGATGTTGTTTTGAGATACAGTATACTGTTGATAAGCAGGAAAACATACAAACAAACAAACAAACAATAAACAAACCATAACTTCATAATAAGGTACTGTGCATTCAGTATAGAATACGTACTGTATAACCACTTTAATATCACCTGCAACTGAGTGGAAAAGGGTGATATAGAATGGAGAGAATGTGTTCTGTTTGGACGTCAGTCCATCCATCTATTTATCCAAATTATTTGTCTGATCACAGACTACCATTTACTTGGTGTCTCAGACTTCTGGCCGGACTTCAAGATCAGACTGTTTCAATGTAGTCTTCACAGAATTTGCCTGGAGGACTTGCAAACATGGACACAACTAATGGCTTGAATGCAATGTGGGAGTTCTTTCAAGAAAATGCCCTAAAAGTGACTCCAGTGCAAGCCAGGGATAAAATTCAGACTGCCCACCTCTGTATGATTTTTCTGAGTTGTTTTATAATGTAGAAAGAACAAAAGTGGCTGAGCCTATTCAGGGTTTGGGGAGCTGGAACTCGTACCAGCACATATTGAGTGAAAGGTGGCTACACCCTAGAAGTGCAGCACTGGGCCACTTTGCGGGCCATCAAATAATATGCCATTGTGTCACTCTCTCCCCCAACTCCCAAACCATTAGTTGGGATTTCTGCCTTTAGGGGATCCTCCTTCTACGTGCTTGTCCAGACATCTACTGGTATATTACTGGAAGTGCAGCTGCAACCACTCATGCAGCTCTACATCACGGTTACAAGCCAATACCGGTCCAAGACCTGTGGTACGTGTGCTTTCATCAGGCATATTTGGTCATTGATGTGCTTTACACTGAAAAATCTACACAAAACGTGATCTGGTCTACCTGCAGGTCTGTGTGGGAACTTCAACAGCAACCAAGCGGATGACTTTCTGAAGCTCAGTGGAGTTCCAGATGCCACAGCAGCCGGGTTTGTTAACAGCTGGAAGACACACGCTAGCTGTGCCGATATTAAAAGTAATTTTGAGAACCCGTGCAGTCTCAGTCTGGACAATGGTAAGTCAGCTTTGCCATCTGCGTTCTCCAAGTGGCCACGTCACGATAGCTAATGTTGACTTTCTCCTTTCACTGACAGAAAAGTATGCTCAGCACTGGTGCTCCATGCTGACTGATCCCCAGGGGGTGTTTGCTCCCTGTCACTCAGAGATCAGCCCCGAGCCTTACACGGACGTAAGTCACTGCAGCGTTCAGACACTTTTGAGGACTGTTCCCACTTTTCCTATTTGTAATGAAGTCCCACTGCTGTTCAAAAGCTTTCTTTTCTTCATTTTTTTCCTTTCTCTTCACAGAATTGCATGTATGACAGCTGTAACTGTGAGAAAAGTGAGGACTGCATGTGTGCTGCAGTATCCTCCTATGTCCATACCTGTGCAGCTGCAGGGATTCAGATCAGTGGCTGGAGAGAGACCATCTGTGGTGAGTATTTAGAGAAGGCGAAGCAGCTGTTCTTTAAACACAGTTAAGCCCCATTCTCGCTTTCACACATGTATCCAGGAAGGGCAGTTTGAAAGGTTGTCCACACCTTGGAAAACCATAGAGGGTTCCAGGAGAGTGTCCGTGATAAACCAGGACATTCCATCTTTGTGACGTTGTGTTGTTTTCACCGAGGCGGGATTTTCAAGATGTTCAAAAAGTTCTTTTTTCCATTGCCAACTTTGACATACTTTGGTATGTCAAAGTACTAATCAGGACCTACTCTGCTTTACTTCGGAGATTTGTCGGGATCAGGTGTGCATAGAGCGGCGTGGCTGCAGGAATCCACCATTAATATATGGATTTAACAATATTCTTTACAAAAATGACTTCTGCAACATAAAAATATGTTTTTTTGTAATTTTGCCTCGGTACACCACCACAATGAAGTTGAAATAAAACAATCAAGATGTGCTTGAAGTGTAGACTTTCAGCTTGAATTCAATGCATTAAAGAAGCAAACAGTCACATTCATGATTTACAACCAGCCAAGGATCCGTCTGTATATTTGAACGGAAATCCTTCTCTGCACCACTCCACCATGAAGCTGTGACTGGTGGTGCAACAGACAGAAGTGGTACGATGCACAGTTTCTCCAATCACAGCCACATCCTCTAACTCTGTAGATGTCATGGGTTTCTTGGTGGCTTCCCTCACTAGTTTCCTTCTTGCACTGTCACTCAGTTTTTGAGAACTGCGTGCTCCAGAAAGATTTCCATACAGTACCATGCTGTTTGTACTTCTTAATGATTGATGTAAAAGAAGCCAAAGACATATTCAGTAACTAGGAAATGTTCATGTATTCATCCCCTGACTTGTCTAAAGAAAACTGGCTGCAAAAGTGACGATTTTTATGAAAGAAAATTGTTATATTTAGTTTGTCCAATTATTATGGGCTCTGAAAATGGAGAAACTGTTTATAGAAATTACTTTAATTCCTAAATGGTTAATGTGATGTTGTTAAACCCCTTGAATTAAAAACTAAGAGTCTACATCGTGGCCTTGGGGCGACTATGTTGTGATTTGGTGCTATATAAATAAATTGAATTGAATTGAATACACTACAAGCACATCTTGATTGTTTAATTTGAACTTCATTGTGATGGTGGACAGAGACAAAATTTTAAAAATCCTCACTGTCCAAATACTTACGGATCTGTCAGAAGTTCACTCACTGCAGCCCACAGAGTTGCAAGTACAGAAATAAGGTGATACAGTCACCACTAGATTAAGCAAAAGGACTCAGATATTAATCAGGTCTTATAAAATTGATACAAATCCTGCAATAAATGCCTGAATCAAGCCTAACACCAATAATCGGATCAGTAAACAGTAGCTGAACTGACAAAAATAAAATGTGTCCTGTGGTGGAAAACCTGACTTGAGAAGAACTATAAAAAGCTAAAAGCAGTAGCTGCTTAAATGTTGAAAACATATTCCAGATGTTAAACGTATTTCACAATGTCAAAAATATTTCAGAAATTTTCATTTTGATTTAACCTGCAAATATTTTTGAGCAAAAGCGTAACCTCCTTGACCGAGTACTGCATTTTTTGCTCATCAAATCCTCAAACACCTCGCTGTACTAAGGCCGATCCTACGGGCACAGCGGTGTGGTCGTAAGCGTCTCCACCAACGAGGTCGAAGCGCACCACGCTCACAGTCCACACTTGTGTTTCCACGTCCACAGGGAAGTATGCAAACTCCTGCCCCAGCAGCATGGTTTACTCTGACCACATCACGGCCAGGGGGCGCAACTGTCGGTGCATCGGCGCATCAGATCTCCTCTGTCACGTCTCCTTCCCACCGATCGATGGGTGTGTCTGCGCAGAGGGGACCTACATGGACGAGTCTGGGAAGTGTGTGCTGCTGAAGGACTGTCCGTGCTTCGACAAAGGCTCTGTGGTGCCTCCTGGTCAGGTCATAAACAAGGACGGGGTCGTGTGGTAGGAAAATCACATTTGGCACGAGTTTATAAGTTTGAAATGTTCTTTAATTACAAAATTATGCAGCTACATTACCAATATACACAAATCTTTAGCAACATCTGTAAACATTCATGTTTTCAGTCACTTTCATAAAAAATCTTTTTTGTGGAGCAACACTTTTATCAACATTTTATTATTGTAAAAGTTAATTAGTACAAAAGTTTAAATACACAGTTAAAAAGATATCAGTTGTTGAAGTGGGTAATAATTCATCCTTCACATTTTTTTTCCCGTTAGCACCTGTAATGACGGCAAACTCGATTGCATCGGACAAATTGATCAACCATGTAAGTTTCTACTTTAATCTAAAGCATGTACTTTCTAGTAGCGCAACTTGGATACTCCAATATTTATCGACCTCATATTGTACCTATAAAAAGTGCTCTCCTGATTTGGGCTTTTACTTTTTTTTCAATTCTATCAAATGAATATAAAAAAATAAATCAAATTTCATGATACTCTGATTTTAAATTATGCTCTGTAATCTCAAAGCGACAACAAATCTCTGCAATATGTGAATTAAATAAAAATATACAACAAAATAATGTATATATAAGTATATACATTATACTATACTATATACTTATATAAGTAGTTGGCCCGTTAATATGACAAAACTAAATCAACACTTTTACAGGCAGTTGACTTTTGAAGTCAAAATTTGTGGAATAGATCAGTTATGTTTAGGCAGTTGATTAACTGAGTGAATTTCCCACGTGCCTTCTGGCAAACATGACCACAATGCTGTGACTGAAGAAGCAGCTAGGCAACAGCTGCTTCTTTAATCACAGCTACTGAAGCTTTTTAATTCCTTTAGGCTTGTTACAGTGTCTTGGTGGCTTCCCTCACCAGACTTTATTGTGCATGGTCACTACATTTTCATAGACAAAGTGCTGTCGGCAGATTTGCCACACTGACTTGGAAACTGAATTGTAAATCATCTTATATTCATCACCTGACTTCTTTTCAGTCACTGTTTCACTGAGGTGCTTGGAGTTTTTTAAATTTTTTATCTTCATGTTGTCGGCTCTGACCCAGTGCGAACCCATCAGAAGTCAGAAACAGGTTGAATTAAAACCACTTAGCTAAGCACAACTGATCTCTGACTATTAGACTTCTCAAATCACCTGGCTGTACAAGTAATGATTTAATTGCATCATATTAAACAGGATGAGCACTTGTGCATGCAGTTAATTTTTTAAAACTTTAGATCACGTCATAGAGATTTGTTTTTGTTTTGTTTTTGTATTTAAATTAAAGAGAAAAATTATTAGAATTATTATACAGAGAAACAATTCAATTGTTTTGATGCCATTATACAATACAAATGCATAAAAGCCTAAGAGGGAGGTTCCTTTATTCATCACTCTATATAATTCATGTCCAGTTTGACAACATCCGGGTGAAGTTTTTTTTTTTATTAATTTTTTCCCCCCAAAATAAAATCTGTGATTTTCAGGGGGGGGTTGGATTACTCAAAATTTTGCATTGCAAAAACAAAACAAACAAACAAAAACCCAGAATCAAAATAATGAGCCCAACACTGACCAAAGGACATAGCAAATATTGAATGATATCTTGATGAATCCAGACAAACCTACTATTTTTCAGCATACTTGCTAATGATGACTGCTCATATCATTGTGCAGGTTTCCACAATGACTATATTTGTGTAAATTTTCAATATGAAACATTTGCAGTCAAAGTTTCCTCTTATTGCACTAACTCTATGGCATTGGTATGTGAAATAAGTGATGGAAATGAAAAGGTTTTTTTCAAAAGGTAATTCTGGGGTGTAATTTTCACAGCGGCCTGTACTCCTCCCATGGTGTTCTTCAACTGTTCCACTGGTGGCCCCGGGGCCAAAGGAACCGAGTGTGAGAAGAGCTGTAATACATTAGACATGGCCTGTGTGAGTCACCTTTTCCGAGACAAAAGGAACATTTTGAAAATTCTAATTATTGGTTCACATGCAGAACAGTTTGAGATCATTTTAAATGTAAAGACTAAACATACATCCTGTTTTCCAGGTGAGCACAGAGTGTGTTTCTGGCTGTAAGTGTCCAAAGGGGATGATATCTGATGTTGCAGGAGGCTGCATCAAGCCAGAGCAATGTTCCTGTGTTCACAACAGTATTTCCTACAGTCCTGGACAGACCACCAAGGTCGACTGCAACACCTGGTATGGAACTCACAACTCGACTGGGACAGCCGTAGACTTTGGATGACATCGTCTGTGTATAATGCAAAAGTCGTGCCATTTATTGCAAGCCTAATGCAGTCTAACGTTCATCTGTTCGCAGCACGTGTAAAGACAGAAAGTGGCAGTGTACAAGCAACCAGTGCGACGGCACCTGCTCTGTCTATGGTGGTGGACACTATGTAACTTTTGACCAGAAGCGCTTCACTTTCGATGGAAACTGTGAATATATCCTCACTCAGGTATGACTTCAACGTACATAATAACTTGGTGAAACCATAAAGGCACTTGTTAGAATGCATAAGACAATCAAAGCCCAAAATGGCAAATTCGCAAAAGGTTTTAGGTCTAGATTTGGGGGGGGGGAAACAATAACTAAAATAGCATAGGTTTTTAGGTTTTCCATAACCAGTCACCTCATCAGGTGATTTCACTGATGAGCTCCTCCCCTCAACTTAAAGTCCTGATCATGTGTGAAATCACCTGCTGAGGTGATGGGTAGCAAGAAAAACCTGCACTGTCTTGGCCCTTCATGGCACTATATTGCCCACCCCTGGTCTAGATCATAGTCTTGAGCAAATTTCATACCCAAAACCTACCCCTACAAAATAGCACATTCAGGTAATGGCTACCTCAAGCTGGGATCACAGGACTAAATTAATCAAACAAGAAGAACTAAGCCCTGAGGCCCATGCTTATCCCTGAATTCCATAACATGAAGCAGATGAATTAGTCTGATGCAGGTTACTTCCCCTGCCAAGGCCAGTGCCCATTTAAAATTGGTTGGACTGGAACAATGCAGATGAAGTATTGTATCCAAGGTAGGTAGTGTAACTGGGAATTGAACCCAAGTCGACATATTGGTAGTCCAAGTCCTTATCTTACTGAGCTACCTACTCTACAATCAAACAAGACTATAAATAAATAATATATGGAACTGCCAATCTGGTCATGACTGCATGAAGTGGACGGTGAGATCAGTGCAAGTAAAGAGTACCAGAGAGACTTGGAGAATGATTGTAGAGTATGGAGCAACATTCTTCAGTTCCTCATAGGGATGCCAAGATGTCACAACATTTCCAGTCCAACTTAAAGATGCAGTCGCTCTAAATGTTCTGGATGTATACCAAGATCCCTTCCCAGTTAGACAGTGGAAACCTGTAATGGGAGTCGTCCAGGGGGCATTCTAAAGCAATGCCATAACCACATCAGCTGACTTAAATCAACACTCTAGAGCACCGGATCTACTTTATGCTTCAGCACCAGTCCTTGTTTGTAAGCATGAGCTCAGCCACTTTACAGAGGAATCTCACTTCAGGCACTTGTGCCCACAATGCCATTCTTCTCACTACCCTAAATTCCTAACCATAGGCAAGGGCCTGAACATAAATTGAGAGCCTCAATCCTGAGCCACAGTCTCCAACAACTGCAACACTAAATAAGATGATTGGATTGTCAATCTCATGTTCCATTTTAGTCTCACTCAGGAATAACACCTCAAGACCATTGAACTCCCTTCCTTAGGGCAGGAACTCACTCCCAACACAGAGTTATGGCCCATTCACACTATGACGTGAAGTGGCTGACAATGGCCGATGTAGCAGATTCTCAGAAATCTCTGTGAAATGCCAGAGAAGGGTTGCTCCAGGGGTCCAAATTTCCTGTCTTCAACGCAGGTCGATAAAGCTCAGCAGAGGGCGACGTTGTACTGGTGGAGCTCCACGTTTGGCGACGGCCCACTGGCGTATTATAGGACGTAGTCCAACTTTTGCCGTCGGAGGGCAGGTGCATTGGTAGTGGATTGTCAACTCAATTTTTGAGACGTCACGTGACGTAGCCTATATAAACTCGACGTAACTCTGCGATTTCGTCACTTGCTACTGGTGCTTCGTCGAGACAGGTTCTCCATATTTTTTCATATTTCTTCACATTTCGGGCTTCCCAGTTAGGGCTACGATGTGTAAAGTTGTCAAAAGTTGTCCGAGCATTCCATGAGATTACATTACTGCGCTACATCTGCGTTCTGGCCGTTACTGGTCCGCTAGTACTCCGCTGAGTTCCGCTGATCTGCGTTGAACTATGTCGGGCTGCGTCCAGTCAAGCCTCTGGCGTTGGCCAGCGGAGGCCGATGGTGGCGAACGGAGCAGTAACAGCGTACTAGCGGAGGTGATGTAGTAGTAGCGGAGCTAGACTCTTGCCAGCGTTTTAGCATGAACGTCGAAGAGTTTAAGCATGTTGAAAATTTTTCTAGGACCACGACAAACATCGCCGTTGCCCGACTGACATCTGGTGGACCTCGGCGCTGGTTGACATTAATCAAATTTTCACTCTCCGTTGGCAAACGCCGGGCTAATTGTTAGAGTGTGAATGGCCTATTAGCAACACACCTCCTTCCGGCTAATTACCACAGCCTCAGTAAATCAAGCTGTGACTGACGGTACAACAGTTTGATTTATTCACAGTCCTCACAAAATTTACAACTCGAAGACTGCACAGCTATCAGCTATGGCTGTTGACCTTGCGCACAAAGGTCAACCACTCTTTACATGATGCTCACTCAATAGTTATGTGTGTTTGTTTTTCGTCAGGACTACTGTGGCAGTGCACAGAGTAACGGCAGCTTCAGAGTGATCACTGAGAATGTTCCCTGTGGAACAACAGGAACCACCTGCTCCAAGAACATCAAGATCTTTCTGGGTGTAAGTAATAAGAATCATAATAATAGGGGAGAGGTTCAAATGAAGCACCTTTTTCAAGTTTGTCAACTCATTTCTAGTATAATTCAAAATGTAGAATTCTTGAAAACAAATCTCTATCTTTCAATGTTAATGAAAATCATAAAAGGACACATTTTGAGCCATATCAGAATTTGTGCAAAATTTGATCAACTCTCCTGTGGCACAAGTATCAGTCTCCACAAAATTCCACAGACATCAGACAGTTAGCATTAGGAATTGGAGTAGGACCGCTGAGATAGGCTTCAGCCCTCTGAATGAATGAATGAATGAATTGGAATAGAAAGTGTTAGAATATTCTCAGTGAAGGTCATCAGTTCACGTCCCCTGCCTGAAAACAACCAAAGCCAAATCTTGTTTTCCTTCTTCTGTTGTTAAGTTCAATAATGTTTCTACTTCTGTCCTCATGATGCTTCTTAACTACTTCAGGGGTTCAGTGGGTTCATGAAGATCTTGCAGGCAGGAGACTCAACCACACATTACCAGTTCAACCTTAGTCCACCTCTGGGTTTACCCAGACTGTCCACCAGTTTTGTCCATGAACCGACTCACCTGATCCAGTTCGCGCCACGTGGTGATCAGTTGCAAGTGTCCAAAACATGTGGCTGCAGTTCTGATCATCCACCTGCAAAGTTGGCAGTCATTCTTTGACCTCAGATGTTGTGGTACCAAGTAGACTCATGATGTACATTATGTGCAAACATGGTGGTGGTTATAGCTGTTACAGCCCAGCTCACAGGTTGCAACAGAGATGCAGACCGGAAAAGTTGTGAAGACTAAAAACAGGAAACATTTATTAAAAAAATTATATAACCAAGAATAACATGAAAAATCAGTGATGTAAAGAAGAAAAAGAAGAAGGGTCTTTATTGTCATTTTACATACAATGAAATTTGTCCTCTGCATTTAACCCATCCTAATTACAGTTAGACACAATCCAACCACTGGGAGCAGTGGGCAGCCACAGTCCAGCGCCTGGGGAACAACTCCAGGTGTAGAGACTCTGCCTTGGATATACATATGGATAAAGAACTCAACAACCATTGTGCGGCTTCCCACAGCCACATTTGTTGGAGGAGACAAGATCTCCCTGAATTCAGGAGGTGGATATTTTATGTCCAAGTGAACCACACAGGGCCCAGGAATGTAGGTGGGCCTGGGCTGATGGCCTCAGATATACTACATCAAACCCCTGAAAAACACAGACAGCCACAACAGCCACAACAGACACACAAAACACGAACAAAGTGCAGGAACTGTCATTTTCCCCCATAAAAAAGGGGTTCCCACTGGGAATTCCAGTAGACCACAGATACAACACAAGTACCGGTAACTAAAAAGGAAAATTAATCAATATCCACAATAACTTCCTTGATTCCTACAATTCAAAATGACATTGCATTTGAATTTCATAACGTTGCTCAAAGATACCTAGTCTGCAGAAAAATCTTCCATCTGGAACACAGCAATTTCCAGTGCCTGGAGAATCACTTTAAGAGCAACAGTCAAGAGACACGCCGAAGAACTACAGAGAACAGAGTTAGAAAAAACACAATCATGAGCATCATACACTTGACAGCATTTGTTACAATATATCATTAGATCCTCTAATGTGACAAGAAGCCTAAAAAACTAGCATTGACTGTGGTAAACTCTAGTTTGAGCAATGCAAAGAATGGAGGAAATGTAACAGATTGTGGTTTTCATAGAAAACGAAGGGGACACTACCAAAATCTCCACAGACTTCAAAATGTTGTGGAATGTCAAACAAAGATATCTGCCTGTACCAAAGTTTACTTTTAAACTCAACCAAACCTTCCAGTCTCTTTAACTGAAGAATGATTCGTAAGCCACAAGCAACATAAGTCAATCTACCTAAGTCTCAGTCCCGTTTAACTGTAGTTACTGGTAACACCAAAACCACAAGATGTTCCATCCAGTGTAGAAAATGCACCCGCCATCAGCAGTAACTAAGCTTAAGCGGTGTGCTTCCAAATCCAGTCCTAAGCCCCAACTATTGCAAGAGAAACCTTCTATGTTGCTCAAAGATAAATCTGGTCCTTTAACCAGTGTCAGTAGACACCACACTTCTTAATTCCAAAAATTCCCAATTCCAACAAATTGACTTTCACAGTAGATTCAGTATTCTCCAGTTGTTTGCCATCGTCCTCTATTACAAAATGCTCAGCAATTCAACTAGCGGATCCTGTAAGCTCTAGTAACCCTGAAGGAGCCTTCAAAAACTCCTCCACAATGACTCTTTACCTTGATTACCCAAACACATACACATGATGCAAAATGCACTGAACTGCAACACCAAAGCAAGGCACACAGAGCTGAAACAGCCATAAATATATAACCACAGCATTATTGTTACGCTGTTCCAACCATAACATTGTGGGTGACCTATCTGCAACTATGGATGTGCTCCCAAGACAGCTGCTCAATGAACTCCAAAGGAAACCAGGAACAGAAAAGTGTCATCGTATTACACATACCAGTGTTTCTCTTAAAATTTTGTTCAGGCCCGTGGTACTCACCAAAAAACCCCCCCAAAACAAATAAAATCACAAGGTGCATAGAGCGGAAAAAACGGCAGGCACTCAGAAACGCAAACGCAATCAGCAAAAAACAAAACAAAAAAAAACTTCACTCTCATTGAAAAAAATTTAAGAAATATTTTACTGCATAAAAATAAACCTTATAACCTATGAACTTTGCAGAAATGGCACATCATGAACACAGCACAGCTCAATGGCTACAACACAGAGGTCAACCAAACAAATCAATAAGGCTAAACACAGGAAACATTTATTTGAAAGTAACATATCCACAAATAGTGTGTGAAATTGGTGATGTAAAGCATGCTGGATGTCTGGATCGAGAAATAAGCAAATCACCACAACCATGTGTCTACTGGAGACAGGATCTCCCTGAATGGAGCAGAAAGTGGAGATTTTATGCTATGGAGAGCCACACCAGGTCCGGGCATGGTCCATCATGTTGATGGCCTCAACCACTCTGCAATCAGGCCCCTACAAAACACAAACAGCCACTACAGACACACAGAATACCTGGGAGCAAAGTGGAGGAGCTGTCACGTTGCCAATGCATGACCAGAAATTAAATCCAATAACATAATATCAGTTCATATCACACAACCTGTTCTTTCCAATCACCCCTCTACTATATTCTGTATTTTTGCATTGAAGTCACATAGGTAAACTATGGAACCTAGCACACTCCCTGCAGGACTCCACTCAACGTCTTCAAGAAGGGCACATATTCTGAATGGCAGAATTTTTCTATTTGTTCCTGTAACACGCCCTATCACAGAGGTGACCCTCTTGTTCGCTAGTAAGCACTAACATAGAAGCACTCAGTCAGTGGGTGCAAGTACCCTCACACACACTTTTTTTCTCAACTGGATCAAGTCCATAAAAGGTACCAAATGCAGCATATAGCTAGGAGTTTGGATCCGGATTGAGTGCTCTGCACTGAGGTTAGCCACACTATACTGAACAAAACTTCCAAAGCAACACTTAGATTTATTCAAAGCAATGCAATACCTCAAGAACATGTCTCACACTGAATTTGGCGTGGTATAGAGTCAATCAACTGTCGGATTTCAGCCTGAATGATTCGGCCCCATTCCTCTCGGAGTGCCTGCGACAGTTGTCGTGCTGTGGTTGGTTCTGGATCTCGTCCCCTCACCCGACGATCCAGAACCAACCACAGCACGACAACTGTCGCAGGCACTCCGAGAGGAATGGGGCTGATCCAGAATATCCCAGAGGTGCTCAATCGGGTTCAGATCCGGTGAGAACGCGGGCCATTCAAGACACTGAACATTATTCTGCCTCAGATAGTCCCTACAAATCCTGGCGACATGCGGTCTGGCATAATCCTGCTGCAGAGTCAGCCGATTTCGTGTCACGAGTG
>OMMV01195317.1:0-10846 GCA_900302635.1 Chatrabus melanurus
ATTATTTTTTGTGTTCTTCATGGCATAAAGAAATTAAAATATGTAAAAGACCAAGGGTGTCTTTTGCTGGTTTTGCTGCTCCCTGATAAAAGAAAAATGTTTCTGCTGTTACCTCAGAAATTGCCTGTTTTAATGTTATGATTGTGGCTCAGGATTTTGTGGGCAGTTTTTATTATAACAAACAGGATCACATTAATGCCCTGGCAGTGGCAATAAGCTTTAGTTTTGTATTTGCTTTGATTACATTGTTTAAGTTGAGATTTATACTAAATATTTTATTTAACTGCTACTGTATAAAAAATGCTGATGTTAAAAGTGTTTGCACAACAAATGTTATGGCACTTTCGTTCATATGGTAGTGCATTAAAATAAGTGTGCTATACACTACTTTTGAATTCATTATTTGATATTGCGTATATTAATCGCGATTAATCGCAGAGAACTCATGCGATTAATCGCGATTAAAACTTTTAATCGTTGCCCAGCTCTAATTATTACTGCTGCATATATCCATGCTGTCATACTGTCCTCACACATATCCTACACCGCCCTCACATACTTCTCTTCCACACCTCATACAGTACCACAACACTTCTCTTTTCACCATAACACAAGCTTTTTCAAAATCTACAAACATGCAGTGTAACTCCTTCTGGCCTTGTCATTACTTCTCCATCAGCACTCTCAATGCAAACACTGCATCTGTGGTGCTCCTTCTCAGCATGAAAATATATTGTTGCTCTCAGATCTTCACCTCTGTTCTTGGCCTAGCTTCTCAATCATCTCTAGTATCTTCCAAAAAGAACATGATGAAATTCCTTTGCTACACCACCAGTGTTGGAGTACTATGTCTTGTGGTGCTGCTCTGGATGCCGAAACCAGGATCCAGCAACTCCATTCCCCCCAACTTCTGGGAAATTTGCGTAGCACTGAGCCATTTTCAAAGACTATTCTCACCCAAAAATGATCCATATTTACATGTTAAAGTTAAGCGACTTCTAGCGGGTGTCTCTCTCACATTTTGTGTTGACCACTTATTTTTGAGTCTCACTCATGTTCTGTTTTTAATCCGAACCCCTAACCCTAAAAAAACCACAGCTTTGATCTCTGTTGTTACAAAGCAGGTGCACTACCAGCATGCCACTGTGTTGTTACCAGTAGATATTTTACAAATGAGCACACATCACCTCAACAATATTGTGTGTAGCTAACAAAACATGTTCATTCTGCTCAACGGTATGGTGGCTCGCTGGCAGCACACCTGCATCTCAACAAGAAAGACCCCTGCTCAAAGCCACCCATTAGCCCATCTTATATTTCATGCTTTGGACCACATTTTTTCTGAAATATGTCTAAGAAACACTCATGTGGTTGTATTTGTGAATATGAACAAGCATCATTTCTGGGACAGTAGTCAATCACTGAGTCAAGGTGCAAGTAAAATGTCTCCATCACCAAGAAATAAATCAAAGCAGTCAGAGCATGTGTTGGGACAATAGACAAGGCACCCAAAGACCACCTAAGTCTGAGCATCATAGCATGGTCATTGACAACACTCATATCTGACACCATCAGAAAGAGCTAGTCTAACTGCCACTCCTTCAGTGTGCTGACCACTGGAGCAACCAGACCAAAAGCAGGCATACCACCCACTGAGATCTCGTGACTTCCAGATCTAGGGACCAGCAAGAGTGCTGCCACTGCAGCACAGAGCTTTCCAAGCTCCTTCGACAGCACTAAAAATGGTCATGCTTGCCATGAAAGGATGTTCTATGTGTCCACCCACATGGGTCACCTCAAGTTTGGACCTGGGTGTCGCCATGCAGTGGACTACGCCTCAGCACAGCACCAGTCTCCAACACCCAGAGGCAAGACTCTCTATAACGCCAAACTTATCACATTTACATGTCTTTTGGAGGGTAGCTACTGTACCTCTCAATACATCCAGGAAACACTTGGGTTGGTCTCAAGGTATGAAGCTTGCAACGTCTCTGAGAAGAAGGAGTGTCTCGACTGTTGTCGGTCAAGTCAGCTGTTGATTGTGAAAAGATTACTTTATAAATGAGTATCAATAATGAGTGGACCAATATGTGTTGCCAGAAATAACTTGGCAAAGAGAGAAGACAATACAGTGACTGTGTTTGGGGGCTGTGTGTTGAGCATTTTTGCTGAAGGTCTCAGCAGATAAGTGTTTTCTGCTGTATTTCCCCTTTTGCTTCATACCATACTTTCTCTCATTCTCTCTCTTGCTCTCTGTCGCTCTCTCTCTCTGTAGCGCCATCAGTTCCTGGCAGGTCACGTAAATATTAGTCTGAGCTCCCTAATAAATCTGTAACTCCTACTGCTCCCACAGCCTCCCAACTCAAACCTGTTCCCAACAAAGCGGCACCACCTAATACTAAGTGGCTGACACACAACCTATCAGAGAGAGAGAGAATGAAAGATTGATGAAGAGTTGACACTCTGGACAGCTGTACTGTAGGCCAGATCTTAAGCCAGCAGAGCAGGTGTTCTTCTGAATAAGATCACCTCAAGCTCAGCAGCCACAGACGAGCTTAGCTACATGAGTAAGCAGTTAGTGTTTAGAAGGTGTCAACAGGCAACAGATCAGTGGTGGTCATCCATATTGCCGAAGTTGTTCTGTTGATACACCTAAACTTGATGACCCCTGACATTGCTAGACTCCTCTTTCAACCTCCGGTTCTACTGGCCCTGAGGGCTAAACCCATCCTACCACACACATGCATGTTTTTATCCACATTCTGGTCCAAATCGGTGAGTGACAGAGTGGAAATGCTTGCTAACATACTGGGGGGTTTTACCAGACAGGTAAAAGGTAAGATGAGGGGCACTAGGTGTAGGGATGGGTCCTATCCTGCAGGTATGTACATGTGAATATGTGTGCAAAACAGATCACATGGCTGACACTCAGACCACCCCAAGGTGAATGTTATTGGGTGTTGGTGTGGACGCTGGCAGGATTCCCACCAAACCCTCTGTGTATCTGAAGCACGGAGGGGGAGGGAGTTGGATAAAGGCATTTAGGGGATGTGGCATGCCGGGTGGGTAATGATGATGAATTGTGGGGAACGCGGTTCTTTCTGCTCAGATTAGAATTTGCTGATAAACACGCCCGCCAGGTCTCTAAGTAACCCGATATATTTTCCTCTCCCCTTCATCCATCCATTTGACTTTCTTCTTTCCTACTCACTCTCTCACACATCTCCATTTTTTGATCACAGGATTTTGAAGTCGATTACATAGTAGACTCTCCCAAAGATTAGCCATGCCTTGTCTTCTTCATGTTCCTCCAAACTCTGAGTCAGTGCACGCATGTGTTTGTAATTCATTGTCTATTCTCAGGGATGTTGTCAGTTGGCAGCAATCACTCCGACACGCTTTACAGCCTGGACATACGGTTGATAAATCTACATAACTGTCACTACAAGAGGGAAAGGCGAGATGGAGAGAAAGAGAGAAGACAACACAGTTGAGAATAACAGTGATGATGTTGAATAAATAATTGGAGCCATGTGGGCTGTCTGCATAGTCTAAAGATACTACAGCAACGTCAGTCACTTTGAAGTCGAACATGGCAAGGCCAGTTCTACACAACTGCACAACTGCTACTTTTCTTTTTGATCAAAAAAATTAAGCCCTATAACTTTTTTTTTTTTGCTTATGATCCAAACTTTACACTTTGAAAGCTAGGAGCCATGCTGTGGAATTAAGCCTTCTGATGTTGCATTTCTATTTCCTCAGTACATGTTCCCTCTACTCTCCATCACTGAAAAAACACACTGTGAAGACTAATGGTTTGAATCTTCAAAAGGAATGCTCTCAGCCTGGCATCCAGGACATGGATAGACTCTGCCACAGGACACTGGCATTAGAATAGACTCAAACTGGAATGGCTTGATAATATTACCCCAAGGGACAATAAAACTTATCTTATCTAACAATGTGGGGCCCCGTGACTATTAAAAGAATACTTCTTGGATGTTAAGGGCTTATTGGGAGACCGATGAGGCTCAGGAATTGAAAGGTAGATCATTAGGGGTGTGCAGCTCTCCCTCATATAACGATAAAATACGTATCTGGATACACAGACTACGATACAATTCAGGAACAATACTTTTTATTATGGAACAATTTGATTTCATGTGATTCGACTCAGTATGATATGATGGAATCCAATACAATTCCTTGTTTAATGCAAACATTCATTTTCCATGATAAATTGGAATAAGCCAAAAGTGGCATTGCTTACCTTCAAATACACATTTCATGAAAAAACAGGGAGCTTCTTAAGGTTTTTATTACTGTGTTGCAGCACATTGGTACTGCATCCGCTTGCCTTTTGTTCACCACTGGGGACGGCACCACATACAGTAGCAGAAAGTGCAGCATAAAAGAAGCCCAGAAAAAGAAGCCAGCTGTTGTTAGCACAGCATAAATGTCCCGTTCTGAATTGGTATGACAGTATTAACAAATTTTGAACCAAACATAAAGTTCAAACGGCTACATTTGTCTGTTATACTGCGTACTACTGCGCTAAACGTTTCCTGTGAACAGTCTTGCAAGAGTGTTGTGCCAACTTTTGAGCTTTAATGACAGTTTGAAGATGCGAAGGTGAGGGAGTAGCAGCGATATGAGATCAATTCAACCCATTTATAACGTTAAAATTAATCCATCTACTGGTTCATAGTACAGTTTGATCAATTCAGGGGTCTGTGTATTTATGTAGTTGTATCTATTGCTTTCCATCGATTTTCAATTCATACCAGTTAATTGTGACATCCCAAAAGATCATGCGTGGTCAAATGTATTAAAAACTTAAAATATGAACAATTTAGTATTTTCAGTAAGGAGGTTAGGTTTGGTGTCTTCTGGTTTCCTGTATTAAAATATCTCCAAAGCAGATGCTTTGCATTTCCTGTGTCATGAAAGCAGCATGCCCAATCAGACCTGAACAGCGCTATTTCCTGTCCCAAACCTGGACAAGGAGAGATGATCTTATCATCAGGAGACACATGCACCAATGCAACATACACGGTTGTAAACTTGCAGGAAACTAAACTTGTTTTACAGCTGTCATATTGCTGATGTCCTGCTGGTAAAATGCCAGATTACGACTTCTAAAACATTGTTCAGACATGCATTCATGCTGTTCTCTGGCACAGCAGCATGTGAGAACACATAAAGCACAATTCAGAACAAGCTGTTGCAGTAGTCGTCGTCCTTAGACCCTCAAGCTCCTGGATAGACTCATGAGAAAGGAGGAATGGCAACAACAAAGTAGTGACTGTGTTATGCTAATTTCATTAGATTTTTTGTGTCATCGACAAAAATTTTTTTTGACAAAACGGTGTCACAAATGAAGCAAGTGATGTGGGAGTAGAGTATGCTTTTTGTTGACCTGGACAAAGATATTCATGAGCCAGAATGAACTATGGCAAGATGAGGAGGGAGGATGTCCACATTCTGACCACATTAAGGCAGCATTTTTAGGCAAGTTTATTGAAAATGGTTGCCAGAAGTGAATATGTTGCACAAGTTAGGATGGACTGCCAAAAATTACTTTTTTTTTCCTAATCGTCCTGCTCAAACAAGCTATGAGAGACTTGAAGTTAAAACTGGAGTGGGCACTCAGAAATTGCAACACCAGAGCCTTAAATGTTTGACACTGATTAATGCAAATTAATTTGTTCTGTTTCAGGGATACCATAATATATAGTTCTATGTGGCCTTGACATTTGAAAAATTCACTTCCACTTCTGATGACTCAGTCAAGGATCTCATTGAACGCATGTGTGTAAAGTCTCATTCTCGCTTTCATAGATTATGCATCCTGCAAAGTCCCTGTCTATATGATCTAGCAAGTGGTGTAATTATACAACTTTCCGGACTTGTACCATGTGACATGCAAAAACAACTGTAACATGTCTGTGCTATAACTTTAGCACAACCTCGCCGCTTTCGGAAAACCTCCCGGGGATGTCACGACATGTACAACATTGCAAGCTCCATGTAAATGCATGGGATTACCAAAATACGTCAATGTTCATAATGGAATAAAGGAAGTTTTGAACATCTTGAAAATCTTGCTATGGTTAAAACAAGACAACAGCACAATGACGGAATATGTTGGTTCATTATGGACAACCTCCTGGATCCCCTAAGGGTTTCTGAAGTATGCACAAGGTTTCAAACCATGACCTTCTGGGATGCATATCCATAAAAGTAAGAATGGGGCTTCCATGACAATTGCAAACCCAGACACTACGACTCCTCACTCAGTTTCTCAAGTGCTGCAATTAAGGCATCCATTGATTCCACAAGGATCACTGCATCATCTGCAAAGTGAAGGTCAGTGAACATTTTCTCACTGAAAAAGGCCCCCACATTCCTGGTCTCCGCTACCCTACCCAACACACATGCAAGCAAAGTAGGAGACAGAACCCATCCATTACAAACACCAGTATCCACTGGGAAGAAGACAGATACTCTGCCACCACTCCACACAGCACTCACAGTACCTGTGTATAGGCTGGCGAAATGTGGATCTGGCGATTTTTGAGGATGTCCCAATCAAGCACTTTGTGAAAAATCAACATAACCTCCAAAGAAGCACAGGTGATAATAAGTTCTTTTGGCTTTTCACTTTTTCATTCAGGGTCACCACAGTAGATCTGCATGTTGATTTGGCACAAGTTTTACACCGGATGCCCTTCCTAACGCGACTCCACATTACATGGAGAACGGGCATGGGTTGTCTTGAACCAGGAACCTTCTGTTTTGGAAGCAAGTACACTAACCACTTGGCAACCATGCTGCCCCCCAAAGAAGCACAGATGATACTCATGCTTATGTTCAATGACTACTTGCAGAGCTAGGATACGGTCAATAGTTGACTTCTTGGGTGTGAAGCAAGACTGCATCAGTCACTGAGAAGCAAGTCAGTTCAACTGAATTCTGTTGAGAATGATCTTTGCAATTACCTTGGCCAGCACAGAGAGCAGCGTAATACCCCTGTAGTTGTTGCAATCCAGGTGATCACCCTTTCCTTTCCAGAGAGGGACAGCAAGTCCTTTTTTCTAGTCTGGTAGATTATACCTGTCTCTCAAAAGGAAATAAGATTGCCTGCAAAGCCAAGAGAACAGAAACTCTACTGGCCTTAGGAAGTCCAATACTACAGATCCCTGCAGATATGACTCCATCAATTCACCAACTTTGGTCTAAATTGCTTCAAAACTAGTTCATACACACGACTGTAAACAATACACTTGCATGCGCTACTGCTGCATACAGGTGTAATAATAACTTCCTGTTGCATTTTTATAGCACTTTTCCATCTAGCAGATGCTCAAAGTGCTTCACAACGATGCCTCCCCTTTACATCCCCAACCAGGGTCATTATCCATTTTTACAGCTGGGTGGACTGAGATAATGTAGATTAAGTGTCTTGTCCAAGGACACAGACAGGTAGCATGAGCAGGATTCAAACCCAGGTGTACATATTGGCAGGTCAGCTCCTTATCCACTGAGCTACTTGCTCTACATGGTTATTTATATTTTTATAGCCAGTCACACAGTCCAGCTATTGGCATTACCTTGTATTGATATTTGTCTTGTCAGGTGAACTGCTAACAATAAAATAATGATTTCACTTGCTGTTTTCTCATGAATTGCCCTTTCATACATGCAGAACCGGTCCTACCTCTCTGTGGCCCTAAGCAAAATTCTGCAAAGGGGCCCTCCTACCTGGCTCGCGAGACATGTAAACCATTTGTCACTGACACATAATCAGCAGTTATCCCAGTGCTCCCACTACAATCCGCCCTCCTTTAAAACAGCTTGCTTCGTCTGTCGGTCTAAGAATAAATCGACCTACACAGAACACAATGATGTATAAACAATTGGATTTGATATTGTTTGGGTTTTTAGTGACACCGGTGCTGAACTGATTCTTTTAAAATGGTGAATGGTGCCGGTGCCTAAACTGTGCTTGAACAGATTTTTTTTTTAATTACAGCAGGTATGTTAACTATATTAAATAACTTTTTTTTTAATTGCTAAGGCAAATCTGGATGTCAAATTGAACAATATATTAACACCTTAAAGATATAGATAAAAAATTACGCAATATATTTACCCAACAACTTCTCATTCACTCTAAATATGTTTTATAATAAACATTGTGCTGAAAAGTAAAAACCACGTGTGAGCAGTGATGTGACCACTTACATTTTAACATTTGATAATATTTTTGATGTAATGTGGCCTAGCGAAACAATCAAAAGCCACTTGGTACAAATCAGAGATATTTCAACGACATGAAGAATTGATAATAAGCCCTTTTATGCCTTTAGGGTCTTTTCAATGCTTTTGCATTGAAACACTTTTATTGTGAAGCGCCTTTAGCAACATGAGTTATCTGAGATGTGATTTAACTTTGCTACCAGTATCGTCAGGGACTGAGACTAAACAGTGCTGTTATATTTGCTGACATCAAACATGGACAGGAGAAACCACATTTACCTGACTGCTGTTCTCAAAACTCACTCTCATGGAGTTTTGTTTGTTTCATTTTCCGGTCACGTCGTTCCGGAGTCAAAGTTATCACCATCAACTAATTGACATTCATTATGATACAAGGGGGAGGCGGGGCCTTCCTTCATTTGCGGGGCCTAATGGAACTTGTGTAATGAGTGTATAGAGGTCCGGGTCTGCATACATGTGGCACACAGCATGAGGTTGTGCTTTTCACACACATACTCTTGCACTGAAAATGCTTTGTTCGGTTTAGCGATGGTTGGTGCTTGGGTAGAGTGCACAGGAGGCAGGACATTGCAAACGGCATGCTGCAGAAATCGCTCTCCTCTCTGTTCTTTGAATATATCTAAGGCAGGGCTCGAAATACTTTTTTTCAGTTACCTGCAAAATTGCAAGTTGTCAAATTTTTTTTCTGCAATTTGGAAAAACTTTCTGCAAATACAGATGTTGCTGTTCCTGGCCTGCTACAACCCTCTCAGCCTGATGAAGCCTATATTATCATACATAGGTTTGTACGTCTTAAGAATGTACTTTACATTATGTAAATTACAGTCTATGATTAATTTAATGCTCAAAGCATTACTAACTACTAATTACTGACTAAACACTGATGCAATTTGTGGATACTTGAAGTTTGATTAAACTTTTAATCTGCATAAAAAATATTGCCACCGTCCAAAAGCAGTAAATATAAAGTAATAAAAAACAGAAGAAAAGACCCTAATTTTGAACATCAGTATGATGGCGCAGTGACATTGTTGCATTCTTTGGGGAGAGCCCTGCAGCTTGGGCAGGAGCTAACGATCACTGCCGAGGTGGCTGTTGGGGTTTCTGAAGTTTGATGCCTGCAAGTTGTTCATATTTTTTTCTGCAACCTCAAAAATCTTTCTACAAATTGCAGGTTGCAGGTGGGTATTTCGAGCCTTGTAAGGATTTCTGCGTCAGCACTTACTAACAGAAGTTTCCCAATCTCATGGTCTGTCCAGTTAGAGATTTTTAAACAGCCCTTTTTCATTCTCAGACGTTTGTATTCTTCCGTTTTGCACCAGTTGCATAATAAAAAAATGTTCTCAGCACACCCACTCGCTCACAGTGAATCCTCCGGACAATGACCTGTGCTATTCACACATGTGCTCAGTCGGACAATACGCAGATTTTGCACTCACAAGCAAGAGAGTTAAAGTCTATTTAATGTCTCATCCAATTGGTTCAGACATTTGCCTTCTCATGTACAGCTCCTCCGGGTAATGCCTAGACAAGTTCAGAGAGGCTACCGAACGCTGGTGTGCATGAATAGGGATGTTTGTAAATCTGATTACCTCATACTATCAAATTAACATTTCATATTCATCCAGCTATCGAATAAAATAACTGAAAACATATTAATTAAAGCAACTAATACTGAGACATGGTAAGTGTTGATGAAAGCATGAGGGATGTAATAAAATTAAAAAATGTTGCGGTCACTTTTAAAACTATGTAATCACTCATTGCAACAGTGAATGGAGAATGATACAGTAAGACTGTTCTTATTACTAACATTTATTTATTTAAAGTTTTTCAGATTAATAATCACAAAATGATGTAATTGAGCACGACAGTGCAAGTTAAAGTGGCATTTGTTAAGTGCGTTATTTCACGCTGTAAGTGTTCAGCTGCAATAAAAGAGTTTAATTGAAAACAAAGGTGCAGAAAGTAGAGTTAACACGCTGTGACTGATCTTCTCAGCACACCATAGCTTCATGAAGAGATTCAGTCGTCTTTGACTTGACTAAGAACGTGTGTACAGTGGAAAAATATCATTGCTAATGCTTAAATTTCTAATATGCCTCAAGGGCTACCTTATTCCACAAGTTATTGTTAACTTGCTAACACATATAATCACATTCTGCAGCAAACAATTAACTGAGAATGGTCCTTAAAAATAGGAGGTAATATTAAACTGTCAAATTTTTTGCCCGCAGGTTTAGGTACCTTTTATTTTTATTTTTGTTAATATAGTGTTCAACTTTTCCTCCAGCAGACATTTAACAGATCATTTGTCCTAGCTTTATATCAGAACATAGATACAATTACAACAGAGACACCATTTTATTATTATTATTATTCATTCATTCATTCATTCATTTTCTATACCCGCTTACTCCAATTAAGGGTCATGGGGGGTGCTGGAGCTTATCCTAACGATCAGTGGGCAAGAGGAAGAGTACACCCTGGACAGGCCGCTAGTCCATCGTAGGGCCACATATAGACAGACAAACACATTCACACACTCACTCACACCTACTGT